>VXAB01001043.1:0-33504 GCA_013399175.1 Odontophorus gujanensis
TTTTCTTTTTCTTTTTTTGTCAGGGGATGGGGAAGGGGGGATTGTGCTGAGGGGAAGAGATGGAACCTATTTTATAACTCCTAAAGGATTTATGAGTGTATATTTGTGCTTCAAAAATATAATGGCAAACTACTCCAGATGATTACAAATGTTCACTAGGTAATCTAGATGATCAGAAAAAAAAATGTCCTGCACAAGAAGGCCACAAGACAAATTATATATTGTCCCACTAGATCTGAATAAATAAATAAATAAATAAATAAATTTGAATTTTACAAAGCTCAGGATCACTGATAAATCTCTTAATAAAGTAAATGAAATTCTACATGCTACTAGTCAGATGAAAGAGTGAGGCGAAAAATTTTTCCAAGGAGGTTAATATAACAGTATATTTCAGTATCTAGTGGCTTCAAAATTGAAGAGAAATACTGAAAATATTAGAAATAAATTCATTTCAGAAATACACGTTTTTCCTTTAGAGAAATTAAAACTATACGCTATCACTATCTTTACCTTACTGTATAATTTTTCAAATATTTATAATATTATTCATTTTGAACAGGTTTTCCTGGCTGGCATGAGAAACCTGATATGCTACATACTACTTGGCTTCACTTTGAAATTTTTACTGCAGTGAGAAATGTGAGGTTTTCCTGCCCATGCTTTGGAATCTGCTGAGAAGATAAATCTATAATTTATAAATAATACAAATCTATAATCTGTAAACTAGACAAATATATAGATAAATCTATAATCTATAAACTCTTCCCTGACTTTCCTTTAGTCAGGGAAGAGGTGGTTTGTGAGCACCTAGGCAATGCTAATGTTCATAAATCCATGGGACCCAATGGGGTGCATTCATCCATGGGTGCTGAGGGAGCTGGCGGAGGTGATTGCTGAACCGCTCTCTATCATCTTTGAGAGGTCTTGGAGAATGGAGGAGGTGCCTGAAGACTGGAGGATAGTCAATGTCATTCCGGTCTTCAAAAAGGGCAAGAAGGAAATTTTAGTTGGTAATTTTAGGCCAGTCAGCCTCACCTCTGTTCCTGGAAAGGTGATGGAACAGCTTGTGCTGGATGCCATCTACAGAGAATTGGAAGAAAAGGAGGTTATCAGAAGTAGCCATCATGGGTTCACCAAGGGGAGGTCATGCTCAACCAACCTGGTGGCCTTCTATGATGTTATCACTGGCTGGGTGGATGGAGGGAGGGCAGTGGATGTAGTCTACCTTGATTTCAGCAAAGCATTTGATACTGTCTCCCATGGCATCCTTATAGCAAAGCTAAGAAAGCGTGGTACGGATGAGTGGACAGTCATATGGGTTGAGAACTGGCTGACTGGCAGAGTGCAGAGGGTTGTCGTTGGCAGTGCAGAGTCCGGTTGGAGACCTGTAACCAGCAGTGTCCCCCAGCGGTCCGTGNTGGCGAGGCCAGACTCTTTTCAGCAGTGTGTGGAGACAGGACGAGGGGGAACAGTGGAAAGTGCAGCACAGGAGGTTCCGCACGAATGTGCACAAGAACTTCTTTACGGTGAGGGTGATGGAGCACTGGCACAGGCTGCCCAGGGGGGCTGTGGAATCTCCTTCTCTGGAGATATTCAAGACCCGCCTGGGCGCCTACCTGTGCAACCTGGGCTAGGGAGCTGCTTTGGCAGGGCGGTTGGACTTGATGATCTCTTGAGGTCCCTTCCAACCCCTATGACTCTGATTTTATGATAATCAAGACTAACTTTCCACTTTGGGGATAAGTGACTTGATAAAACAAGTTAAGGTAAGTTTTAAAGAAATCTATTTGATTGGGTGTAAAAAATTTCCGCGTCTGCACTATGAACTTCCTATGAGAATCTATGTGTGTTCTCCCAGACTGAAAAGGAACAAAGCTGTAATACAGATATTTGACTTGGGTGTATTGTAAGCACAAAATGCTACACTTTCTGGGGCTGTAGTCTTAGCCAAGATGCTTAAAGGCTTCTGGACTGAAACTGGCAAGTCAGCATTCTTTTCCAATTTACCATCTTAAACACTTGTTAACTCAGAGAGGACCGAACCATCCTTCACTGTATGGTGTAGATGTGATTTCGAACATGTTGCTTTTCATCTTTGTGACTCAATTTCCCACCTGGGACAATGTGATAATAATGCTAATGTGTCTCATTATTGTCTTGCCTATTTAAACTGTAAGCTCTTCAGGGTGAGGACTGTCTCATACCATATGTCTTCACAGAGACTGGCAGAATGAATCACTGATTGCATTTGGGGTCTCTTGGCGCTACTATAATTAAAAGAGAGACAATAATATTAAAAAAGAAGAAAAGGGGAAGGTAGGCCTGGTATCAAGAGACTTAGAAATTTCCTGGTAGCAACCCAAAAGCAAGATAAATATTTATCTCTAAGGAGAGTTCTTGCTTTTTCAACTTTCTCAACTCCAAACGTCATATTGTTTTTTGAGGAAGTGTGGTTGGAGCTATGCAAGCTGGGTAATCCGGAAGCTAGTGGGTGGTACACCACTGCAGGTGCTAACTGCAAGGGAAAGATTGGTGTTGTGAGCTACACTAAGGTCTTCAGTTGGATCAAATTATCAATGCAACTGTGCCTATAAAATAAGAGCATTGCCTCCTTCCTAGTTAGAAGACAAAAAGATGTTTGTGACAGTGGTTTGTACCTACAGGTAAAGAAAGGGAAGCTGATATGAGTGGAGGCTGTTTCATGTTTTGCAAGAGCACATCAGTTAGTAATGGAGTTATATTCTGTCTGAGTTAATGGAGAGAAGTCTTTCACCTGTTGTTCCACACAGTAGGATAAGAAGACTAATGAAATTATTCTTGGAGCTGCTAGAAATGAGTGCTGAAATCTTTCTCCAGTTACTAATAGCTCCTGCTCTGCTTTTGCATTTGTAGTTTCTAAACTCACATTTTATCAAAAATGTTATGAAGATTTGACTCCAGTACCTGTTTTGTATAACATCTGAGGATTGCTGTACAGAACCAATCTTTTTCCTTCCTTTCAGCACTCAATCACATATGCTATGTGATTTACACTTCACACTTCATATTCTTATTTAAATCTTTGCATTGTTTCAACATAGTCTGTCTTATCGCTGATGATAAAAACAGGAAACACTTTATGTCTTACAAGACTGGCTCTTTTTCCAGGTTTTTACCTTGAAACTATTTGGTTAGATTTGGCTCTTCGAGCCTACAAGAATGCGTAACATGGATTAATGTAAAGTGGGAAGGAAATTAAAGTTGTTCTAAAGGTATTTATGAACTTCTGTCTACATCCAAGGTGTTTACCTTTGCACAGAGAGAGCAAAAATACATCATTATTGCTTTGCTGCTGTAATGTAGACTTCAAGACCTGGATGAGAGGACTTCTTGCTCAAGTAAGATGTCTTCTGTATTTGACATGTAAACAATTTTTTTTTTTAACAAAGAAACAAACAAACAAAAACCTTACTGCCTGAGAAAAAAATTAATTAAGTATCAAGAATTTAAATTATCTTTCCCTTTTGTTTTTTGTTAGTGTGTTGAGCTTTAGAATTGGAAAGCAATGCTTGTTCTCTGTCAGCATATGTAAAGAAGTTACAATTATTCTACGTTTTATTCTTTAACCTTTTGATGCAAGTTTGTCCCATTGCCTTCTCAGTTAAGGGAGAATTGTCATTACGGAGTATTTTAAATATTTAGAGAAAAGTTATGTTACTGAATGTAACCTTTCCTTCCAGCTTAAATGGAAAGTTGTTGTTTATAGAGAAACAGCACAGATGTTAAATTTAAAAGTGATCTTTAATGGAGGCATGATTCCTTTAAAAATGAAGTGGTTCTAATACATCCATCCTACTCTTAGCAGTGCTTGGGCAAACATAGTGTAATTCTGCCTCTTGTAATACCTTACAGCACCTTTTCAAGCTGTGGGAGGGTTTAGCAAATCTCTTGCAGCTAGCAACAGCATTATCCATGCGATTCTAATTTATTTATCAAATAGCTCCATTCCTATAGAATTCATAAGGTTTCATTGTTTCTGTTGCATCTATGTATTTTTGGAGGGATAATTTAAAGCAAAATTCTAGTCTTACACTGGTGAGATTTGGCATTGTAAATGACGTCTGTCTCCATACAGTGATGTATTACAATTCATTTGGTACCTAGCTGCTACACGTAACTAGCGATAGAACTAGTGGGAATGGCTTCAAGTTGCACCAGGGGAGATTCAGGCTGGAGGTTAGGAAATACTGCTTTTCTGTACCACTGGTCAGGTGCTGAAAAGGGCTGCCAAGGGAGGCGGTGAAGTCATTGACCCTGGAGATGTTCAAGGAATGTTTAGACATTGTGCTGAGGGACAAGTTTTAGTGAGAACTATTGGTGATATGTGGATGGTTGGACTGGATGATCTTGTAGGTCTTTTCCAGCCTTGGTGATTCTGTGATTACTCTAGAAACAAAATATTTCTACTTCTATTCATTCTAATTGTAATTAATTTCCATTTGTTAATCATCCTGTGCCAACCAAAGTATTTTAGGATCAGTAAATAATCTCATCAAATCTTCCTTTCTTCACTGTTTCTTAATTATTCCAGAGAGAAAACATTCTACCTCAGAAATATACTTAATTCAAAGACTTATCTAAAAAGTAAATGCAAAGCACATGTTGAGAGGAAAGAAGGTAGATTCAGTGTATATGAACCTATAATATCTATGATTCTTAGGAAGAGAATCATATTTATTAGGTTCTCTCTACCTAATTATGCTTAGTTAAAGTTTATCTGTAAAATTGAGAAGTTAAGCAGGCAGATTCAAATTTCCTTGGTGTTTGAACTTCTGTAATTTGTTGGAGATGACCTGTGGAATGAATTTCAATTTTTAAAAAGCTTACATTATCATGCATGTTTATTTATCCAAAATGACCCTCTTCAAAATCTGTAAGAGCTTAATGCCATAATTGCTTTTAATGTCTTGGCCAAATGTGAATTAACAAATCCCTTTGGAAGATGTGATTATCTCCATCCTTAATTGTAGGGTGACCCCTTTTGTGAATTCCAAATCACTTCATTATACTCAAGTCCTGTGTAGGTAGCACTGCTGGGAAAGGTGTTGTGGGTCTAATAACAATAAAAATTAATAATTAAAAAGAAAATAGGTTAGATTGTTATGTAACGAAGGCACTGATGTTGGATTATTTTTTCTAGTTTGCCATACTACATCTGCTATGTTTAACTGCTTAATCTTATCTTTTACTATACATATTGCATTGTATTATACTATACTATATACAGCATACATATCTATTATAGAAAATGCTTTACCATAATAGACACATTCTAAATGCATGTTAATCTTATGAGAAAAATGTTCCAGCAAACTACATATGATGAAAAGGCAGGCCATGAACAGCAAAGGATATCTCCATCTTTTGGCTTTTACCTGATTTGATCAAAATCATTTCTATAACAAGTCCCTGATTGTCATTATAGGAAGCTAGGGTATGAACCTTCATGGATCATTTACAAAACTTAGTTTTTGAAAACAGCTTCAATTTCTGTTCTGCTTGACATCCAAATATCTAACTAAAGCCAGCATAAGTAGAGTTTTTTTAGAATTGCTATTGGGAGCATAATAATAATAATGATGATAATAATATCATTATTATCATTGTATATACAATAATAGTATCATTAAAACGTTGCTGTCTTAATAAACTGTTCAGATTGGACTTTAGTACATCACAACTGTTTTCCTGCTTTCCAATCTGTATGGGCTTTCTGCTCTTGAAAACCAGGTCTAGCAGATAGCTAGAGGAAGATCCAGTGGTGAAGTTCATTCATGATGCAGGGACGATATATACCTGCAATGAGGTTTTCTTGTTGTCTCAGTTATATACAGCCACTAACAATATTCAGTGAGAACTGTGATTGTTTTGTCACTGTCAATTAAGGAGGCAAATGCCACAATAATAAATTAAAAACAAACAAACAAGAAAAGATTTGGAAGAGCACTGACTGGTAGGGTACAGAGCTACAATAAGCAAAAATAACACTGGTGTGTTTACTATGAAAATTACTAAAGCAGTTTTACCCACAATCCATAGCCATTGTTTTAATTTTTGACTTCCCTCTCACCCAGAGTTCTTGTTCTTTTGTTAGGCATGAATCAGATTTTATTTTTAACCAGAAATCTCAAAGCAGCATTAAATGAAACTTTATTAATAAAACCCCATGCAGTATTATTCAGAAGCTATGCAGTAAAGCTTTAGTGCACTCTTATTAGGCAGAGAAAAATGTTGAAAGTATATAGTTAACTTCAAATAGTTTCTCTTTTTATTATGAGACTTCTGCTACTGACTTCAATAGGAAGAAAATCAGACTCTGGTGAGGTGATGTAATAGTGTAGATTAGTCACTTGAATCACTAGAAAGGTATTTTATATTAAACTAAATCTGAATTATGGCATTTCTTATCACACAGGAAAGAAAATACATACTAAAAAGGCTAGAAGCGTGGTTTTGATACTGAACCTGATCCCGATTTTGTGCGGCTGGCCTCCCCACAGTGCTGTGTTGGGGTGATGCATGCTGAGTACAAGGGAAAGAAGTGAAGCTAGGTACTGAGGCATGCCACCTCTGCTATCCCCCTTTGATGTGAAGAGATGTCATTGCTTTCCCTAGCTGAGGTGAAAATTGCAGTAATGGGGAGGGTGACTTCAGCCTCCTTTCTTAAGTGTTCTGCTCAGGGAAAGAGGAAGAAAGGATTAACTGTAATGAAACATAAAATGCTTTTTTTTTTTTTTTTTTTTTTTTTGAGGGCTAGAAACATGGTCTTGGTAAAGTCTTGAAATTACTGGAAGGGGCTAAGATCAGTGAGGAAAGCTAGCAGCTTCAAGGAGCACTGTGTCTGAGGAATATATGCTCTGATGAAATGTGTTAAAGCGTGTCTACCATACACTTCAGTAGTGTGTAAATTGCATGCTTCTTTTTTATAATCAATGAAGTGCCTTATTCAGAAACCTCAGTCTCTCTTTTAAGTTATCTGACAATTACTTAATCATAAGATTTTTAAGAAAGGAAAAAAATATGGTATTTTTCATTAATTTCATTTTCCCACAGTACTGAAATAATCTATCCTTCTTGACACTCACAGTAGTATACGGTGTCTGCAACCTGAAAAGAAGAATGTTTTTTAGGGCCTGTGTTTACCAGGATTGTTCGTGTTTACTTTGTTATTACTGCTCCCATACAGAGAAAATAAACAGCAAGAAACCACAAGAAAATGCTGTTCACAGGCAAAGCAACTCCTGTGTTGTGCTACTAGAAGTGTACCTTTGGGGCTAAGACCTTGCTAGAGGAGATCTTCAAGACAAGTAGAGCTTTCTCCTCTTGTCTGACTTTAAGCAGAAATAAAACAGAACTAAGATCAAGGAATTTTCAAGGAATTGAAAGAGATGAACAACTTGAATTTATAGAGATCAACTCTGAGAACATCTAGGGAAGAAGATAATAGTGCAGACAGACACAGAAGACAGGGACTGGAAGAGTATGTTAGGCAAACTTACTGCAGAGCAAGGGTGTCTTAAAGAGAGATAGTTGGTAAGACTTTGTTATTGAGTGTTTTTATTTCACAATTTCTCTCCTTTCATCTCCTATCTATTATCAGATTTACAGATCTAACTATTTAACAGGTTGTGGTATTTTGGTGTCCAAAATGGCACAGCTCTAACTGCTTTATTTACCTTGGTGATTTCATCTACTCTTTTTCCTTTCTTTTGCTCTGTATATACTACTAGGGAAAAAAATAAGATGTTCAGTGTTGACTAAGGAATAAACAAAGCCTAAGAGGTGCAATTCAGAGGTCTCCGCTTGAAATCAAAGGGAAATTCTGAGGTTCTTGATAACATGTGAGTGTTCTTTAATACCCTGTTAATTGAAATCAGTGTGAAGGAAAAGCCTTGAAACAAGTAGTTGACAGTGCTTCATTTTCATATAAATTATTGCTATTGACAATGGCCCAAGCAGTGATCAAGACAGAATGTTGAAATTGGAAAGAAGACCAAAAGAGCTAGTAACACTTTATTACATGAGATCTGAGATAAATGAATAATAGGAAGTAGGCTAATAATACTATGGTAGAAGGGCAAAAAAATGCTGATGTTACTGGTTAAATAGATCGATAATGTCACTATGGTAGTTACAGTACTATTCTTTATACTGATATTAAACCTACTAATAACTCCTTGGAACATGTTGCCCAATGTTCTGTCTTTAAATGGTGCCATAAACAGTGTATGTATAAATTCTGTACCCAATGAGAACAATTTATTTCAAGTTAAAATGAAACATCATATTTTTGTAGCAAGAGGAGGAACTGAGTTAGAGCACTCCTTTTTGTTCAAATGAGATAAATTGTTTAATAGCACCCTTGAACTATTAGACTGCAAAGGTTTACTTTGAAGCTGTACAGTGAAAGAAAAAGCACTCTTTCTCTTGATCTCCCCGAAGTTTTAAATGCTTCTTTTCACACATAGAGGCTTAGAGATTCCTCGTTGTCATTAGGACAATAACCTTGCCATATTTCAAATGTACTATTACAGATACAGCTGTGATTTAACAGGTCCGGTGTTGTGCAGATGTCCCATGAAAGCTAAGTGTCATTGTTAGGGTCGAAGGTTTAATGCCTTTGAAGTCCTAAAAAAACCAGTAACAATAGTCAAATAAAGTATGCTTTGTGAGACCTGGTTCTTCTTTCTATACATATTGAGAAAATGTTGGACTACTACACAAGTAGTCCTCCACTATGAAAGTGCAAAGAAATCATCTTGTAAGAAGTTCTACCTTTCTACTTTCATATTTGACAAGCCATAGCTGGCATTCTTTAGCATTAGCTGTTAAGGTTTTTGTCTGTTTTATCTGTTACCAGTAATTAGAGATGTCTTCTATTTTGTTTTAAGTGTATGACTAAACAAGCCTTTAGAAGATATTGATATCATTTAGCATGTAATCAATTGGGGGAAGGGAAGAGCCCATTGAAGTAAATGAACTTCTTGAACTGAATAAGCCTGGACAGAAGTATAGGGCCTGTAATTCAAGAAGTGTTTTCTATTTATTGGTGGAAATTGAGTTCCTAGGACAAAATCATTGACGTGTTAGTTTTGCTGGATTTTTTTTCTTAGCGGAAGGAATTTTCCACTGCATAGGATATAACATCAATTCACCACTTTATTTTACTGGGGTTTTTTTTTTCCTTTTTAATGAAAATTGATGAGAACAAGGTTTTCTTTTGCCATCTCCAACATGAGAGCAAGAAGGCACCTATAATGCTACTGTTGCTCCAGGTAAATCTTCAGAGCTGTAATGTTTTTTTGGGTGTGTCATACCATTTATTTCCACCAGTTTTTCAGCAATGATCAGTTCATTCATAAGCAGTATGTGTGATTTGGCAAAGCTCCAGTATGAATTTGTGTGATATTTAGAAGCTTGTTATGGCATTACTTTCATTACAGGTCTGGATTTCTCTACATTACTATGGCTTAAATATTCTATGTTACTTGTTATCTTGTTGGTATTTTTAATTGGCATTCTGATTTGTTTTGTTTTCCAGAAACACTTTATTTTTTTTTATGAAGAAAGGAACATAAATTGTTTGAGTGCAGGCTGTCATGTTTTAGCTTTCGAGTCAAGTTTCCAAAATTCAGAAGAAATTAATTTTATACTCTAATTTGTAGTCAGTGTGGGAAAGAAATACTGGGTTTCCCTGAAGGATTTCTCCTTTACGTTTCAAAAATAGGCATCTTTGCAGATTGTGCATTGATGTTTAATAAACAACTTAATGTTATTTTGTGTGATGTTCTTTGAACCACTGCCTTGTCCCTTTCCCCCTGGGAAAAAATTTTGAATTGTACATACCTTTGTGACCTTGACAATGGTAGCACCTATTGGTGGAAGGCTTATTGAATATGGTTCCTTGTGGAGGAACTGGACAGACCTTTGTCAATGTTTTACAGACTTGTTAGGCCTGGGTTCCATGACTAATGAAGTGGGGGGACCTACAGACCCACGCCCTGGGAAAGAGGAAGGTGGAAAGGGGTGAAGGTAGAGAGATGGGCCTAAAAGCAAGAGACCAGCAATGGTCTGAAGAGGAAAACTAATTTAGTAAATAAGGTATTGGAAGGCAAAATAACACAATATAACTGGAATTGAGGTTAATAAAGCAAATTAAATGAGAGAGAAAGTGTCCGAAAACCAAAGGCTTTGCTCTAATTCTGAAGGCAAGGTGGCTAGGGAGTTCACACACTACCAGGATGATCTGAAAGGGAAAGAGAGAGATCTCATGACTTGCCAACAGTTTTATCTTTCCCTCTGAGTGGAAAATGGGAAAATGTGAAATAATGCAAAGTCCTCTGGGGTATGTAATTCTTCTGCTCCTCAGAAACAGGTATACCCAGGACTATCAACGATCCACAGAGCTGGAGAATTAACTCTTTACCTCCCAGTGTACTACATGATGTTGTGATGTGGAATACTGAAAATAAATATAAATCATAAAACCATGACTACTTTTTTTGAGTATGTCAGTTCAGCATCGTTTACCACATGAGAACATCTAGTTCTATGTAATATCCTTTGTAAGCTGAGGTGTGGTTTTCCCATGTTATTTGAACTGCGCTGGTCCATTGCAGTGGAAAGACAAGACATCACTGGGAACAGGTCTTAACATGGAAGTTATTACCTGCATCGAGGCTGAATGGAGATTCCTCAGAGGATATCAAGATGCTTGACAGGAGACTGTCTGGACTTCAACCATGTTAAGAAAAGGATTAAGCCTATAAAGGTGGGAAAAAGAGCACTCTGGATTATTTGATGCATTGGGTATTTTCTGTTTAACATGCAACCTAGTGTGTTAGGTTTTTTTCTAATCCCTGGAAATCAGCAACTCAGTCATGTATTTATTATACAAAGATTTCATGCTTCTTTTTTTTTTTCTCTTTTTTTATTTTTAAGTAAGAATTTGGAACTGTCTACTTTTACTTTGATTTTTCTTTCATGAAACTACATTTCTTATACTCAGTACTGGCTGAAATAAATATTCTCAAGGTGACTTGTGTGTCTAAATGATAGGATGTATCAGGTCTCTTTAATTTTTAGGTCTGAGAATTATGCTGTGCATACTTAAGCATGTTTTGGAGAAAGAAACAAAACGGTAGGAGAACAAAATCCCAGGTCCTTTGTTTCTTTCTCCAATTCAAGAACCATCACACAATAGCACTTACATTATTCTAATATTTACAGATCCAGATCAGAGCAAATAGAGTGCATCAACCACTGTGCTGATTAAAACCTAGCAAACTAGTAAAGATCTTGAGAAGATTTAAAATTCAGTCACATACTTATGTGCTGTCAGGTTTACAGGATCATTTAATAACGGGTGTTTGTTTAGACCTGTGAGTTAAAGATGGAAAAGCCTGATGACCTTTCACAAATTATGAAATGTTTCAGTTGAAATGTAATTTTTTTTTTTAGAGATTTTATTTAATCATGTTCAATCTATTGAAAAAATGTTGCATTATTTACAGATCATGATCTCATTTTTCTTTGTCTTCCATTATGCAAAAATAGAAACTCATGAGAATTACTGAAATATTGTCTAAATTATAGTTTACTTTGTAGGTGGATTAAGTACTGAGAGCTTTGTCTCTTCATTTCCTCATACAAAAAATAAGTATATTTTTACAATATTGTTCCTACGTTTTGTTTAAGTGACCCAAATTTGAATTCAAACTAAGATAAAGAACAGAAACATTCCAAAATTAGCATCAAAGGAAGTGATAGTTAATTATCTTCTCTGCTTCCAAAAGCTTACAAGTAATGGAAAGTTCTTTTTCGAATATCATAGTGATAGAAAGAAGGAAGAAGCTGGAAAACAGGCATACACATGATATAATTCCCTCAAAGACTGGAGGGTGTCCAGACAGGAACATCAAGAGGCTTTTAGCACTGTTAAATTAGAATCAATTTCCCTTGTGGAAGGGGGCTAATTTGCAGACAGAAAAGAAAAACAAGCTGCAGCAGAGATTATACGTACTAGGTATGGTATAGTTGATTACTGAGTTTCTCCATTTTGACCCCTTCTCAAGATGTGGCTGCCATGAAATAAAAATAAATAACTTCAACTAAATAAGTTCTATGCGATGCAATGTTGATTCATTGATTTATTAAGCTAGTTAACTTTGGAAATATGATAAAATGCAATGGGCTAATATAATAAAAACTGCAATAATTACACTAAGTTTCCTTCAAGTATGTTCACTTAATTTCATGTGTTAACAGGAATACATCTCAGGATCGATGAGAAGCATGTTTCAGTAGAGACTTCAAGTGGAATAAAAATATATTGAATCTTTTCATTGCAAAGTGTAAAGGAGAAAAGATTTCCAAGGTGATGGCAAGTAAGTTATGTGAATTTCAGTTATTGTACCTGTTAACCTAAACAGAGTCAAGATACTAATGTGAATATTTAGATCTAAGGGTTGTCAGTGTCTGAAGTTCAATAAACAGGTAGTCACATACCTAACTGTTAATGTTGTGTATTAAGCCATACAATAGGTATGAAGTGAAAAAACTAGGTAATTACAATACCTGTTGAAAGGTTTCCATGTACTTGTGTTCCATATTAAATTCTTCCCAAACCTCTAACATCTTTTAAAAGTGTGAGAATGAAAGAAACAAACAAAAAATCATATGTGGAAACGTATATACATGTTTAGAGATAAACTGTTGAGCCACTTAACATTTAGCAGGCATCCTTATGTGGTAGGGCATGCTAGCAAGTATGCTCAGTCACAGAAAGAAAACAGCTTAAGAAATACCAATCATCCACATTTCAGAGGCAGCTAATTCTGGATTTGCCAGTGCATCTCCTTTGATATCGTAAAACCAATGATTATGGGTTGGAAGGGATCTTATCTGTCTCCCATGCATCCTTATAACCAAGTTGAGGAAGTGTGGAATAGAGGAGTGGTCCGTGAGGTGGGTTGAGAACTGGCTGACTGGCAGAGCTCAGAGGATTGTGATCAATGGCACAGAATCCAGTTGGAGGCCTGTACTTAGCCGTGTTCCTCAGGGGTCGGCACTGTGTCCGGTCCTGTTCAACATCTTCATCAATGACCTCGATGAGGGGATTAGAGTCTGCCCTGAGCAAGTTTGCTGATGATACAAAGCTGGAAGGAATGGCTGACATGCCAGAAGACTGTGCTGCCATTCAGCGAGACCTGGACAGGCTGCAGAGCTGGGCAGAGAGAAAGTAGATGAGGTTTAACAGGAGCAAGGGTAGAGTTTTGCACCTAGGGAGGAATAACCACATGCACCAGTACAGGTTGGGGGATGACCTCGTGGAGTGGAGCTCTGAGGAGAAGGACCTGGGTGTCCTGGTGGATGACCGGTTGGCTATGAGTCAGCAGTGTGCCCTGGTGGCCAAGATGGCCAATGGGATCCTGGGTTGCATTAAAAAGAGCATGGGCAGCAGGTCAAGGGAGGTGATCCTCCCCCTCTATTCTGCCCTGGTGAGACCTAATCTGGAGTACTGTGTCCAGTTCTGGGCTCCCCAGTACAAAAAAGACAGGGATCTCCTCGAAGGAATCCAGCAGAGAGCTACAAAGATTGTAAAGGATGTGGAACACCTCTCTTATGAGGAAAAACTGGGAGATCTGGGGCTGTTCAGCCTTGAGAAAAGAAGACTCAGAGGGTATCTGATACGTGTCTATAAATATCCAAGGAGTGGGAGGCAAAGGGACAAAGCTAGACCCTTCTCAACAGTGTGTGGCAATAGGACGAAGGGAATTGTCCACAAACTGAAGCATAGGAAGTTCCATACAAATGTGCATGGGAACTTCTTCACAGTGCAGTGACAGAGCACTGGCACAGGCTGCACAGAGAGGTGGTGGAGTCTCCTTTGGAGTGGTTCAAGACCTGCCTGGACGCCTACCTGTGCAACCTGGGCTAGGGAGCTGCTTTGGCAGGGAGGTTGGACTCAATCTCTGGAGGTTCCTTCCAGCTCCTCCAATTCTGTGATTGATTCAAAGACCATCCATTGCCAACTCCTGCCATGGGCAGTGCTGCCACCCACCAGATTGGGCTGCCCAGAGCCACATCCAACCTGGCCCTGTGCACCTCCAGAGGTGGCATGCACAGCTTTTCTGGACAACCTGTGCCAGTGCCTCAGAATCCTCTGGGTAAACAATTTCCTCCTAACATCTAACATGATTTTTATTAGAACAAGACTTTTAGTTTGTGTAAGCAGGATTTATCCTTCACAATTCAGTTTTGAAAACCAGGTAGACACTGAAATGAGTAGGCTGACAATATGCAATCTATGGATTAGTTTGACATTTTTCACTGGAAGAAATAACTGGGAAATCTGTCTCATTATAAAACCCATCCTTGGGTAAACCAAAATCATCATAGGCAGGATACATAATGTTTAATGCTAGGAATGAACTCCATTCGGTCGGAAAATGCCTATCAGCACAGTATTTTGTTGCATACTGTAATTATGAAGTTAATTTTGCAAATCTCATAAGCCAAGCACTTTGAAGATTCATTTTAAATTCCTTAAATGCTTTTTCTAATAACGTTACAAGTATTTTGAACAACTTTATTAAGTTCAAGTAAGTTATTTCTTAAAAAAAAAAAGTTTAACTGTTACTACTTTTCTGTCATTAGTAAGAAGTAAATCTAGGGGTAAAAATAAGAAAACTTTGAAGGAATCCACTTCCATTTAAAATCAGTGATACATTACTGAGTCTTATGGTTTCTTTTTTCTTCTTCCTGTTTCATACAATACAAAATACTTTAAAAATATCTGTTACTTCAATTGTTAATTCTTAATAGAGCTGAAAAATGATGAAAGATCTTGACAGTAAGCAATATGACTTCTGTCTTTGGAATGGAGAGAAAAAAAAAAAAAAAGGCAAGTAAGGTGGATGGGGAGAAGACTAGGGTATCAGTTTTAGCATCGGGTATCTGTTCCTTCCGTAAAGGAAGCCATGATATCTGAAAGTGGGTGACGAGACCCAGGGCCAAACTTTATTTATGCACAGAAAGATTGTTTAGTTTAGCAGTTCTTCAGGAAACATCTTCATGATTTATATCATATATAAGAATAGAGAAGTAGCCAGGTTAAGAAATTGGTAAACCTGAACATAATCTCTAACTCTATTCTAAAAAATACATATTTTTTTTCTATCACTGTCAAGTTCTGACTGAAAAATTACTATTTATATCCAAATTAACTCAATTATAATCAGTAGAGTTAAAAACAAATTTTAAAAAGACATTCTAACTGATATGAAAATATTACTAAATTGATATACCTGCTTGAATACATTATATACCTGCTTTCATTTTCATTGGAATTTCACTGCTAAAAGCAGTAAATTTTGAGTTATGTTTTGCCTTAGAGTATGTAAGATGGAGGAGGATAGTATCTCCAGAGTATTTATCTTAAATACAGAATTTAAGAGGAAATTAGAAATCCCATATAAAGGACACATAAAGGAACTTTAAAGGTTCTCTTCTGCCTTCCTAATGTAAGTGCATCCCAGAGAACTAGCTACTGAAGCACTCCTAAGCTGCACAGGATTCTAAGCCACAGATTTCATTTTCAGATAGAACTGTCTAGAACTAATTAGAGATGTGCTGCAGTAAAATATATTTTGGAAAGCATTGATCCTTTTTATACTGATTATACTGAAAATTCTTCATCAGGAGATTTTTCAAGAAAGATACAAGTAAAAAGGGGAAATGGCCACAAACTGATGCATAGGAAGTTCTGCACAAATGTGCGTGGGAATTTCTTCACAGTGCAGTGACGAAGCACTGGCACAGGATGCACGGAGAGGTGGTGGAGTCTCCTCCAGAGATGTTCAAGACCCGACTGGATGCCTGCCTGTGCAACCTGGGCTAGGGAGCTGCTTGGGCAGGGGGGTTGGATGAGATGATGTCTGGAGGCTCCTTCCAACCCCTACAATTCTGTGTTTCTCTCTCCCATAAGGAATGGAACAGGGTATAGAAATTTAAGTCAACCTTTAGCTTTGGATGTTAAGTTTGGTTGAGTATGAAATACAAATTTCTTGAACAGATTACAAAATAAATGCAATCTTCTATACTAGATGAGTTTTAATTTAATTGTAACTCAAAACATTCTTCTTTACGTTTAAAAAGAGGCTAAGTTTTAAATACTTTTAATCCAGTATTTCCCTTTAAGAATTTAATTGCAAATTTTGTCAGGCCAAAGTATTCCTTTTTTGACAAAAGTCTTGCTTTAGCATAAGCCTAATTCTCATTATCATAGTGAAAGTAGACAGCAATGCATGCTATCCCAAATCAAGATGAACATGTTATAAGCTAGGAAATAAGTGGAAATAAAATCAATTTTTTTTCTATTAGCATCAAATTAAAAGCAAACTAAGCTGTAGAAGTTGTAATAACTGAGTAACAGTTGAAACAAGCGTTCTGAACAAATAAATTTTAACTTTGTTAGGGAGAAAGACCCTTCCTGTTGATGATCTTACACACAAAAGAGAATATCGGTCCAAATTCCAAAGCAGCAACTCCACAGCAATAGAAGATTTAAGACAAAAATTGAGAAAATTAATTGGAAATTACTTGTACAGAATTGAAACTCTTTATACAGCCCAATATAAATGTCATTAAGATTAACACACTCTCTCACACTTTCAAAAATTCAAAAAAAAACCCACAAAAAAAAAAAACCCAAAAAAAAACCCCCAAAAAAAAAAAGGAAATAGCTAACTTTTTTTTCCCCTTTTTTTTTTTTTTTTTCCCTCCTTTTCCCTTTTTTGTTTATTTTTTCTGACTTTCTTCAACAGACTTAATACATTCTATGTACTTGTATGGGAACTGCTGAATCATGGCATGAACCAATGATTGGTCCCCTGAGGCGAGCATCGAGTCAGCCATGGGGGCACAGGTGGAGGTAATAATACCTGTGTGATTGGAAGGCGTGGAGCCTGGCTCCAACTCTCCCCAAACCCCATTTAAGGGCTGACCACCACCAGGAAAGGATCTCTTCTTGGCGTTCCCTCCTATGTGGAGTCTACTGCGAGCCTTTGTCGTCTGAAAGGTGAGTCATTTTCCTTTTTGTATTATTTGTGCATTATCTATTTAGACCTATTTAAATATACCACCTTCTATACTATTTTTTAAGTATCATCCCTGAGATCACTCATGTTACAGTACTTTAAGGATATTAAGCAACATTTTTTCCTTCTTCTCCCCATTACCTGTGGTGCTCATTTTCTCTATCTAAATTAAATTCTGCTGGCTCTCTGTCTTTCTTACTCATGTCTGGTGCCTCTAGTCATTTACAATTGCTGTAAAGCAGTCCCTGTGACTAACTATCAGACCATAAAAATTAGACCAGTCAACTCTTATTTTGTGTTGGCTGCCTTGCATATGCAGTTTTTCAGCTCATGACATAAGGGAATACCTATAATCAGTGTAGTCCAAGCATGGCTGTGTGCGTAGTGTTCAGTATCACTGATCCTCAAATGAAAGTGATAGCACACAAACAATATGGACACTTAATTTATTACATATACTGAATATTTCCCACATTTCACATGGAATATTTTCGTTAACAGTGCTTTCACAGAAAAAGAGAACAATTGTTTAAAGTTTTATGAAGAGATCTCAATAATTACACTGTGATCAAAGTTACATTCGAAGTGCTCTTAAGCTTTTTTCAGTATTTTCAGTATTGTGAGACCCAACCAGTTACACTATACTACCAATCTAATGTTTTTTCCCCATCTGCTACAACTAGTACAGCAAAAAAAAAAACCAACAAACGTTAAATGCAAAAACTATATATAAAAAAGGTGTTTTTAAGGGTTTTAAAGGATTGTTTTTAATGTGCTTTCGAGGACTGAATGAGTTTTTCAACTATAAATTTAGTTGTTGCATAATTAACAAGAATTGACATAACCAGTATTTCGTAATTAGATTCTTTATTAATAAATTCTAATCGTAAAAACACATGGATTTAATTGACATTTAACATGTAAGCTACTGCAGGCTTGGTATCAATTAACACTTACCAAATGTCAATTACCAGTTTTTCAATTTTAATTGCTGTGAAATTGACTTGCCATGGGCTACCTTTTTAAAATGTTAATGTATTAACAATGTTCACAGATTTAATGTAATAAATATGACATCTAATGTGCTGTTACTGCTTACACAATTTGACTATGTTATATGAAAATTTAAGGATATTTCCTTCATACTTATTAAACAGCAGTAGTAAGCTTTTTAACTCATTAATTTACCATTCAACTATTTTGAGGTCATTTTGAAGTAGTTATCTCACAGCATTCAGGATAGTTAATCAGAAAGGCGAGTCATCATTTTTAACCAGCATCAATGGACATTATTAGAACTATTTCTTAATATTGTAGTTTACAGTTGCTTTTCAGCAGAAAATTCTATCACGCCTCTCCTTTGTTTTTTTTTTTGTTACCTACATAAAATAGCACGGAGATGGATACCACATTCATTTAAAACAACAAATCCAGTGCACACAAATTCTGGTGATTGTCCCATCAATTGGATTGAACAAATGTGTCCTTTCTCTTCTTTTTATGACCCTTCTGATGGCACTCAGCCATTTTAATGATATAAGATTCTGACTGTCAGGATTGGTTTTGAGTTGACAGCTTTACTATTGGCATCATCTTAAAGGATGAAGATTCCGTTGTGTGTAAAGTAATTATACCAAGTTCGTATATAACATTTTATTTTAATCTTTAAAACTGACACACTTTATGAAGCTAGGCACTATCCCTGATTTAATGGAAAGTGAGATGCAATAAGGTCAAGTGATTTGCCTAAAGTCTTGAAGCTTGGCAGTAGCAGAAGTATTGAAAATAAGTTCAAGTTAAATTTTTGGAGTGGCAAGAGGATCAGGCTTTCCTAAAGGCTGTGCAAAGTGGTGACAGATGAAAGGAGTATTAAATCACAGGCCTCCTGGAAAGGAGGGCTGCTTATTTAGCAGAATAGAATGAATATTTAAAAAGACCTTTCAGAGTATTGTAGAATAAATGCATATATCTTTAAGTCATTATGGCTTAAGGGCTAGCTATTAAGTGAGGGGATCAATACATCAAGTAATAGATACAGAACTTTCTGAACCAGAGCTACATGAATCATGATCTTTCAGTCTGCTAGTGAAACACATACACACACGAACCCTGAGCTCAGAGTTTGCATCAGTCCAAACTCTTGGATTGGACTTTCCTTTAAGGACTGCTAAAAGAGTTGAGTTTTTATCAATAACCCAGGCAATCTCCCTCTCTGTTTTCTGGACTAAAGGCCAGCCCTCATTATGGTTTGATAGCCAGTAATGTAAGGAAATGCTTTACAGGTGTCAGGGAAAGAGTTTAGATTAGGTAGCACTTGACCACAGGAGGACAAACAGTCTGCCAATCAGTCCTGTATTTCCCGGTGTCTCTAGGAGCAACATAAAGTGAGCTTTTTTATTTATTTCTCCTTATAACCTTCATCTGTGTTGTTTGTTCCTTCATTCTGTGCACTAAAACCTAGGCAGATGTCTTTTAGGATTGACGCTTGCTACTCCTGCAGGCAGGTGGCACTTTGGAGCTATTTGCTGAAGCATTCTAGCTCCTTAGGGATTTATAGCCCTTTGGAGATATGGTAAGATAAAAGTTCAAATTTAAGCACTGTCTATAAGTTGGTGGCCCTGCTGGTTCCAGATCTTTAACAGCCAGGAAGTCAACCTTGTTAAGTTTTTTCTTACAACCAGAAACTCACCTCATTCTATAGTACAATAATCCTGTAATTCCTTCATATGAGTAAATGTTTTTCTTGAGGACTAGTTTGCTCTCCTCTACAGTACTGCTCTCTTTCTTTGTATCTGGTTAGATTTTACTTGGATGAAGTGGCTCAGTTGCCTGCAATAACTGTTTATGCTTCTTTTCAGACTTCCAAACGCCTATTGACAGGAGGATCTCATTCACATTCTGAATACATTCTGATCTGTTAATAGATAGATTGCCTCTCTTTTGCTTCTTTCCAGAGAAAGCTGATCACCCCATCTTCTCCCTCCTTCTCCTCAAATATACAATACTGTATGAGGACCTGCTGTGTCACAGCCTGAACCATTGATTGATTCTTTCCTAAAGATCAATAGCTTTTCCATCCACTGATAAATAATTTCTTAAATGGTCACACCTGCTTTCTCATCTGTGGTTATCACATGTGATGTATCAGGATTACACGTAGAAGTTATGACAAGATGAATGCAATGAATTAATGAAAGAGTGATTTCCAAATTAATCTGTTGTCTCTTTCTACTCTCAAAAATCTCAAGGTGCCAATAGAGTTTCACTGCATCTATTAGTTTGCTGCACCAATTTGACTGCTATTACTTTATCTAATGTATTTTAGGGGAAACAAAGTATACTCTAATGGTATCAAGTCAAAGAATAATATTGAAGTATCAGCTCTACAGTACTCTTGTGTCTCCACTTATTAAGAATCATGTTGCATCTGAACTCTTAGTGGATTTTCTGAAAGTGAAAATGTTGAATTGTCATCAACAACAAGTACAGTTAATTAGAATCTCTCAGAAATAATGCTATTAAGATTTTATTTTTAAAAACATACTGTAGCAGTCTTATTGGTTGGAAAAAATGATTAACTGCTTTTTAAGCAACAGTACATGACAAATATGTAGCATTTCCATAGCTTAGAATTTTATCTTCATTAAATAGTTTTACTAAAAAAAAAGAACAATAACAGAGTGAAGTAGAATATTCCAGAATATTGCATACTCATACTGCATACATATGAATGCCAGCAGTATGTCAGGAAGTATTCTTGCATGTGGATATACTTATGATTCAGGATTGTATAAAATAAATATAATTAACAAATCACAAGGAAACTTTGTGATAGATTCTCAGAGCCATAGGATTAAACACTTACACTGTGAACTTTTGATTGACTTGCTGGCAGTCTATCCGCTAATCCATCTCCCCCAAGACTTTAATTTACAAACACTGAACAGCTTTAAACAGCTGCCATTTAAAAATAAACAAACATAAATTAACCATCAGTAAAAAATCCTTTCATTTCTCCAAACTGCCGAACAGAAGCACAACCTGATCAGAAACAGGACTGCTTATTCCTTTGTAGGCAGAAATTTCCCCAGATGTAAGCAGAATCCAGGTATTTGACTACTTAGACTCATATTGTGTTTGTGGCCTGTCATCTAGAAATGATATACAGCTTCCCTGTTAGACTCCACATGCTTCTAGTATCTGTAAACTAAGTCTATCCCTTTCAGAGGAAGAGGTGCGGAAAAGGGAACATGCCAGAAACATTAATGACTTTTTTTATTGTAGTTACATTAGTTTATATTAGTAACGTTAGTTACATGTCTAGAAAGTCAAAATTCACTGTTTCATAGACCAATATTTTTTATCTTCTTGTGAAACCGAGGAATCATTAGTTTTTAGTTATTTCTCCTTTCCTCACTTTTTTTCCTATCACACTCAACTTGAACACATTACTAACCATAAAATGTAATGCTATGGAGAAGACTCTATGGTAAATAGTAAGACTAACTGCAAGGGCAGCTGTAGATTAATGCCTATTTTATTATTTTGGCCCACGGCATCGGAAGCAGATATTGGTGGAATGACAGTAGAGTGCTACAAACATAAGTGTCATAACATGAAAGTGGGCACTAAGCAATCCTCCATGTAGAAACAGTGGCACCCGCTGACATTTATCAACACTTGCTGAATGCTGATGGAGACCAAACAGTGGATGTGAACACAGTGAGGTGACAGGTGGTCAGTATTTCAGCAGTGTTGACAGTGATGTAAAAGTCAAGCCACCTATAAAGCTAATATGTATCTTTTGGTTCTGGCTGAGTTTCATTTTGAAAACAGTTAGATGCTGGATCAAGTATAATCATTCAAATAAGAAATGCAATGACCTTACAGAACTTGAGGTAGAATATGTGACTCATTGCAAGAGTGCCATTACCAGTAAAACCTGGACTAGGTGACCGTCAACAAAATGTTACTGTCACAACATGTCACATAGCAGGACAGAGTACCCTCTGGTATCAGGGTCAACTTCTAAAAATTTAGTGTGATAGAAATATTTCTATCAGTGTTAATTGTTGTTTTTTTTAGCATAGATAAAAATTGATTAAAAATTAATAAATGTCCAGTTATATCTGATCTATGATTCTGTGAGTCTTTGAAACTCAGTGATCCATACTTCCTCACCTGTTTAACACTGCTGTATCATAAATAGAATAAAACAAGTTATCCATTCAAGCTCATCAATGAAACAGTTTCTTTCATTCTCTATTCTCAGTGTCAGCAGTTAGTTATACACTGATAAAAGATATGGTCCTTATATTCCTGATCTCAGGTAGTAAGCCAGACTAAGTAATTGTATACATCTCTCCTATGCTAATGCAAAGTACATAAATTTTATTTTACTGTAGATATAGTTGTAAAAATTAATCACTGACTTCAGTAACATACCCCAGAGCACGTAGACAAAAGAAATAGAGGGTATACTAGGGAATATACAACAAGCAATCCTTCCTTACTTTTACTATTTATATCCATTGTTTAAGTATTTATATCCATTTATTTAAGTAACTTATTTTAATGGAAATCAAGATTTAAGATTGGCATGCAAGCTGTTACAGTGAAAGAAAACAGAAGTTTCTATCTTACTTGCCAGCATCATCTTGGACATAAGTTGTGATATTAGGTTACAAGAGCAGTAAAAACTACATATCTCAAAGGTTTTTAAAAATGAGTCCAACGAAAACGTACAATTTTTAGAAACTTTCATTCTAGGCACTATGATTTTAATTTGACTTAGTTTAACTACTCAAATAATTAGCAAATCAGATGTCTCATATAGTGAGCAAGTATAAGTTGTGTTCTACTGACTCTCAGTGTTTTTTAAGGAGCTGTTTGATAATGACTGCAATTGCATTTCTAAGATGCTAATATTAAATGCAACTAATGCATTATTATTTCTGTTAATTATCAGTTTTTAAAGAATACTGTCTTATTTAGTCACCATTCTTTATGCTAGTGCCATCACGCATGAGACAAGTAGTAGATACTCAGTAGCCCTTTGTTGTGTGGCTTGACTTAAAATTTTTGGAAATTTTCCTTATTTTATGTCTTCCTCTTTACTATAATACAGATATCTTTCAGAGTTAACAGAAGAATCTGTGCATATCTTCTTCATCACAGCTGTACATTTGTAGGTGTGTTAGAGCAGCAAAAGTCTCTGAAAATGAAAGTGTTTCAGTACTTTCATTTTTTCTTGGGGTGATTATGAAAGTAAGGGTAAGAGGTAAACTATTATTTGCTACCCTCTGTACATATGCAAACTAAGTAAAGTCTTTGCTTCATATCTGAGGATGTTCCGTTTCAGTACTGTGTTGGAATGAGGGTTGTTATGCACCAAACCTTCAGAGATTTCAGTAGGTACTTTTAAGGACTGTAAAGGCAAAGAAACCATCAAGAACAAGGAAGTGTTTTAAAAAGAAGGAAAAAGAATCCTTAGTTTGGTTCCACCCCTTCTGGTTGCACAGATGAATTGCCTTCACCTGTGTTCCCAGTGCTGACTGGATCTTTCCTTCAGGTGCTCAATCAGTGGTTCAGGCCATGACTCAGCAATTCCTATACAGTGCTGTAAGGTTCAAGTAATCATAGAATGGCTTGGGTTGGAAGGGACCCCAAGGATCATCAAGTTCCAACCCCTCTGCCACAGGAAGGGTCACCAACCTCCAGACCTAGTACTAGACCCTATTGCCCAGGGCCCCATCCATTGTGGCCTTGAACACTACAAGGGGCAAGGCATCCGCAGTCTCTCTGGGCAGCTTGTTGCAGCACCTCACCACTGGTAATGATAGAGCAGTGCTCTTAGGAGAGGCTTTGCTACTAGGAATTTATTTAAAACTTTTAAAATCATAATTTAATGCATTAGAACTAGAACTGTGCAGTTCACACAGGAACAGTTTTATTAGATTTCTTTGTATTTTTACCATTTTAAAGACTAAGTTAGGATTTTTTTAGAATTAATATCAATCGCTATAATTAAGCAGAGTAGGAAATAAAAGATACTGCTTCACAGGGAACTTGTTCTTTTTACTTTTGTCCAGTATCTGAAAATAAATAAATAAATAAAATGGAAATAAAAAAATAAAATACTTGGCACACACTATCTTTCAGGTTTGCTCTTGTTTGATTTACCCTATTTCTTCACCTCATTTTTAGGGTGATATCCCTAAAATGTATAAGGGTGACAGTAAAGTCTGAATGACCGTGAATATAAATGAAAAGGATTTTTTTCAGTGTTAAATTTAGCAGATCACTGACTGGGCTGATTATTTTGTTCTATTTAAGTTCATTGTTCTATCACTCCAGAAATATCTTATTCCTTTCCAGCTCTTTTCTCCCAGATGTACTCTGATCGTCATATGTTGCAAATTCATCTTACAAATTTGTAATATTTTGGCTTCTAATCTTCTATAGACATAATGATTCCGTTTTTGTTCCCATTCTCTGTTCTCTTTCTTAATACTTTTTGAGTTAATGGTGATTAATGGTAATTAAGAGTTGAATTGTCTATTCCCGAAGAAAATTATTTTCCTAAAAAGCTGAATGATGCTTTTTCTCAACATATGGCATTTGAGACTGTATTTATTAATTTCTCTAAACAAATATTTATCTAAAACAGTTGAGCACTCATTTTACTGCTAGCTTTTTCCAAACAAAAGAAGTACTTGAGATTTTCGTACTATTTCTGCATAAAAAGATCTGATCCAAGACCACTGGACTTACTGGTATTAATTCAATATATTCTTTAAAATATCTTTCTTTAGTTTGCTTATTTTAATATTTATATATGTTTAAAAAAGAGTAGAAAATCTGCTAGAATAAGGATCTGTACAAGCTTTTTCTGTTGTTTAACAAAAGTAAACAAGCTTCATACTGAAAGCAGTGTCATTCTTTGTTCTCCCTGTCAGTGTCAGTCTTAAATTTCTTTTGGTGCTACACAGCTGGGAGCCACACCAAAGGCATCTGGTGACATATTGTCTCAAGGTCAGGTTTTAGAGAAGCACTTCCTCGAAGTGTCTTTTCTCACAATGCTACTTAAAGTAGTGTGAGTTTGTAGTAGTGTTCATCTCTGCCTTTCAACAGCAGAATCACAGAAACACAGAATTGTAGAGGTTGGAAGGGACCTCTAGAGATCGAGCCCAAACCCCCTGCCAAAGCAGCTCCCTAGACCAGGTTGCACAGGTCAGCATACAAGTGGGTCTTGAACGTCTCCAGAGAAGGAGACTCCACTGGGCACCCTGTTCCAGTTTGTGGACATTTCCCGTTGTCCTATCGCCACACACTGCTGAGAAGAGTCCAGCTTCATCCCTTTGCCTTCCATTCTTTGGCTATTTATAGATGTGGATCAGATCCCCTCTGAGTCTTCTTTTCTCAAGTCTGAACAGACCCGGGTCTCTCAGTCTTTGCTCATAAGGGTGGTGTTCCATGCCCTTTATCATCTTAGTAGCCCTCCACTGGACTATTTCAAGGAGATCCCTGTCTTTTTTGTACCCAAAAAAGGGTATGAAACATCTCTCCTATGAGGAAAGGTTCAGGGAACTGGGCTTGTTTAGTTTGGAGAAGAGAAGGTTCTGGGGAAAACTCATTGTGGTCTTCCAGTACTAGGGGAGAGTATATCAGTAGGAGGGGGAATGACTGTTTAGACAGCTTGATAATGATAGGACAAGGGAGAATGGTTTCAAACTAAGACAGGGGAGATGTCCTTTTATATCATGTTTATGAAGATACTAACTCTGAAACGACTTCCCATAATGAAAGATGTGGAGATAAGTGAAGTAATCTGGGTGTGTGCACACTCGTAGTAGTTATGAATGTGGACAATTAATGCATTTCATAACAGCACTGTCATTCTTTATGCTTAGAAGATTAGTTGTTTGAAAAGGTGACTGCAGGACTTGGGGAGGTCTCCACAATCTCCTCTCTAACTTTTGCTTCCCACTTTTAAAATTGTGGTAGATCCTTACTAACTGCTGAGTCCTCATAGTCAGGACAGTGACAAAGTATAGATGTGAGGCTTGGCCATGAAATGAATGAGTTGAATGGAACTGGAAATTAGTTGGGCCTGAACCAGATTAAACTCCTTTCAGAGGGACTTGATTTACGACGTCCTCAGTCAGAGGACATAAACCAGTGCAGAAATCTCCTGTGTGAATGGACTTGTGTGTTAATGGTCCTTTTGGGAATGAGAGTACTGGAGGAGGCAAAGCTTTGTCCTTACCAGTTGTTTAGTCAGAGAATGCTCTTTAAAGTCATGCTATATTTTTCTTTTCCTTTTGGTAGTTTCTGTTTAATTTTCTCACAGATGAAACAAGGAGTGAATCAAACAAACAAGCAAGTGCTCATTTGATGACTGGGCTGTTTACTGAACAGTTAAGGGAAGCTATGGTAGGAGTAGAATCTGCTGAAAAGCGAATCTATCCTATTTCCTGAATAGTCTATATTTATTACCATGAAAGCTCTCTTCTTAATTTACACTGCAAATAAATTACTTGTATTTATGCAAAATGTATACCTCAGGTATAAGTAAACTTGTCATTAAAAAAAAAATAACCACACAAAAGTAGAAGGACACTCAGCAGAAAAAGGAAATGGTAACAGTAGGGCGGCGTATACATAGCCATTCAAGAACTTTTATATGGCGTACTATATAATTTCCTTTAAACAGTTTGGCAAATACTCTTCTTCTGAAGCTTTAGACATTACTGTATATAAAGAAAGAACTATAATATACAAAAGAAATTGTACCAAGCAAGCTATTACATGAAGAATGAGTTGTTTCTATCCAAATATTTGGAATATTAAGCTGTCATCCAGTTAAAGTATCCTCGTCTGAGCAGTTCATCAAAAACTGTGACTTCCCCTCATAATCCAGTTCTTTACAAACTCTTTGGATTGACTGGAAAAGGAATTTCTATGTAGGAAGTCTTCATAACTTACTGAAGCTTTACCCAGCATACAGCAACAGCAGTTCACTGTATCTCTGACAACAGTACAGCCAAAATACAAGGAAACGTACATCAGCTAACATAAAACACGCTAAAATAAAAATCTTAAGCATTTTCTTCTAAAAGAAATTCCTTCTAGTCCTTCCTGATTTCCTGGCATGTTTAAGTCCCTTGCCTAATGTTAATTTTAATCCCTTTTTCCTACAACACATAAAAAAAATCTGTACTCATCAGCTTTACAGAGGACATTGGGAATAGAAAATTTTCAGTTTTGTTTTTATACAATACCACACAAAATGTAGATCAGTTTAGAAGGTTTCAGAGGTTTCATTCCATAATCCCCATCCAAGTTCTATCAATTCTGGATTTTAGTGACGTTTTTTCTTGACTCTTTATTTTTCTTTATTCTTCGTAGAGATGCATACTGAGAACATTATTGATGTTGCCCTTGTGAAGATTTTTGACAACTTCATTTCTTATCGGGTGAAGAAGTTTCCCTCTGTCATGGTTTTATGATTTTTGTTATCATTAATCCACATCATAACATCATGTGAGGCACTGGGAGTTAACGCTCTCAGTCCGAGGAATGCCAAATTTCCAGATACCTGCCTCTCGGAAGAGAAGAATTACATACCCAAGGGGACTTTCCATTCTTGTTTTCCACCCAGAGGGAAAGAAAACTGAACTCAAGTCCTGGATACATTCTCTTTTGCTGTTCATCTGTAGTGGAGGTTCCCCAACCATCTCACCTTCAGCTTTAGCATAAGGCCTTCAGTTTTGGACACTTTCTCACACTTTATTCTATTGATTAGCTTCAGTTCCAAAGATATAGTGTTATTTTGCATTCTGATATATTATTTAGTAAAATAATTTATCTCCTCAGATCATTGCAGCTGTTTTCTTTTTAGGCCTATCTCCCTACCCTCTCCCTTTTCCCTCTTCCCCGAGGCATAGGTTAGAGAGTCCCCTGCCCTATTAGTTACGGAACTGAGCCAAACCAGCCCATAAACCATTGAGACCCTCTTTGATGGTCTGTAAGCACTACCAGAACTAGTCACCTCAGGTTCAGCTGATAGCCACTCTTCAGAGCTCATAATCCCTTACTTAATAGCCATTCATATGCAACTCATACAAAAAAAAAAACAAAAAACAAAACACAACCAAACCTCTCCTGGTATTGGAGAGACACTGTCTTGCTTTGCTTCTCTTGGAACAAGTGCAGTGTTTACAAACAATAATTTGAAAGACATTTATAAAAAATTAAATTTCATTTTTATACGCCATTTTAGAATAAATAGAACATGAATAATTCCGGTATTAAATATTCAGTTTTCACCTTTGCAAAATATGCTGTTTTTGACAAAGGAAGATATTTGGTAACTTTTTTCTCATTAATAACTATTAATAACTCTAATTAATAACCATTTCTTACATAAATTCTTATTCTGTGCAAGATTTTTTTCTCAGGGAAGCAAGATCATAAAAAGAATTGTATATCTGAATTTTGCCTCTGAGAAGCTGAAAGACTTCTAGGGTCAGCATCTGAAGCCAGTACTTGGTATAGTTACTACTTTCTGAACACCAATATTGGCAGAATGTCCCCAGAAGATTGAGTGCATAGAAAGAATTGTCTGGGGATAAATGATTTCATGAAATCCTATAATTAAAGTCTTCTTTTTTTCTAGTGTTATCTTACCATAAAGGAAGTATTGATGTATTGTGCTAACTTATGAGCCTTTGGTTTGTTCAGATGCATCCTTATGAAGTAAACTTACTGTACAAAAACCCAAGTTTCTTGCTGAATTATGACTAAAGATAAATATGTAGTAAATAATTGTGTATTTGTTATTGTTGGAGGTTACATTGCTATGGAGAAGGTAGTTACTATGCTTAATTATTTTGAAACTTGAGATATAGCTTAAAAATAAAAAATAATACTTCTACAGTTACAGAATCACAGAATGTTAGGGATTGGAAGAGACCTTTGGAGGTCATCTAGTATAATCCCCTTCTAAAGCAGGTTCTCTGCAGTAGGTTTCACAGAAAAGCATCCAGTTAGGTTTTCTCCAGAGAAGATGACTCCATGACCTCTCTAGGTAGCCTGTTGCTGTGTTTTGTCAGCCTCACAGTAAAGATCTTCCTCATATTTCTATGGAAATATGTATGTTCCACTTCATGCCCGTTGCCACTTGCCCTCTCCCTGGGAACCACTGAAAGGATCTGAGACCCATCCACTTGATTCCCCATTAAGTTATTTATAAGTTCTTCTCCAGGCTGAGCAGCCCCAGGTCTTTCAGCCTTTCTTCATAATGGGGATACTCCAGGCCTCTCATCATCTTTATGGCTGTCTGGACTTTTTCTAGAAATTCCCTGACTTTCTTGAACTGAGGAATCCAGAACTGGACAAAGTACTCCACATGTGACTTCAGCAAGGGAAACCTCCCCCCTCGGTAACGGGGGAGGCTCACCTCCTTCTACCTGCTGACCACTCTATTTTTAATGCACCCCATGATACCACTGGCCTTGGCCACAAGGACACACTACTGGTTCATTTTCGACTTGTTGTCCGCCAGGACACGCAGGTCCTTTTCTGCAGAGTTCCTTTCTAACAGGTCACCCCCTGTCTTGTACTGATTAATGCAGTTATTCTTCCATTCACAGGACTCTGCATTTGACCTTCTTGAATATTATAACATTCCCTCTGCCTGGCTCTCCAAAGTGTTTAGATCTTGTTGAAAAGCAGCACAGCCTTTTGGTATATCAGCCACTCTTCCCAGCTTTCTATCTTTAAAAAACTTCCCATACAGGCTCACCTCTGTGATTAAATCCTTAGCATCAAACAGATTTAAATATGGATTTTTTCCCTCTCCTGTTTTAAGGAATCACATTTCATCTTTCCCAGAGTCTGTAAAATGCCCTACAACAAGTTTTGATTAGCTTCTTATTAAAATGTATCTCTATATACATGATTGTTTTCTATGACTCATGTCATCAAACCAAAAGTACAAAATGCAGCCATTAAGTAGCACTTTGGTAAAAGATAGTGAAGACCTAATGGCCAATCTTGAGTGTCTTTAATGTGTAGTCTAAAAAAAGTAAATGTAGGTGTGCATTTTTCTTAGATTGCTGTAATAGAGCACTTGGCTATTTAGCATGCTATCTATGTGGCCTGGATGAAATTAAAAATGACACAGATTATTCCTACAGGGAAAGTCAAGAAGTCAAATTATTTTTTAATGATTTTTTTTTTCCTACACTGTATTCTGTGTTCATATTGTCATGAGTTAAGTAGATAGACTGCATCTAAGAATCTCACATGCATAAGAAAAGCAAACGTCTAAATATTTTATAATTTGTGGTTGGAAAAGCAGCTTCTTGTGTTCTATTCAACAGCTGTATTCTGTCATGTGGAAATTCTACCTTTCCAAGTGCTGAAACACAGCCCTGCATGAGGTCTGAAATCTGGCAAAATAAGAAAGGGTGGCTATGAAAAGGCAGCAGTGTTTGATATCAGAGCATAGCTATGAGCCTCTCATTCACTATGTGAAATTCTGTGAGGTTGGAGACTATGCCCTGGTGTAAACTGCCAAGGAAGCAATTGCTCTTTGCTGACACAGAACAACATATGGACTGTCTGTTCTCAGCTTCTTATTTAGTAGTGATTGTATCTGGAGCCTGGCAAAGCTGCAGCCACTATTGATATGTGGAATGGGCCACCACAACGAGCCTGTCAGTCTTTGCCTCTACACTGATGCTGCTCAAGGGGGTGTAACAAATCAAATCTCCTCCTCTAGTCATTGTTTATCAGAGTTGTTATTAAGTATATTACGAAATCATGAATGGATATATGTCATGTACTACTGTGTTTATTTTATGAAAATTTGATGACCACTTAAGCCTTCAAGAATCAAAACTGTGCAGCACATTGATGTCATGCTTCTTCAGTAAACTCTCGATATTTCTTTCTCTACTAGAAGCTTTTTATTCCACCCTTATATGCAGGCAGACAAATTTTAAGTAGAGGACTGTGAGAATGTAGAAGGAGGTAGGGATAAGATGCTGGAAAAAAAATTTGACTCATATGAAGTAACTACTTCTCTAAAAAAACTGTCTGTCTCCCCAGGGACTCCCACTGGACCAAAGATCATCACTTCACTGATCTCAGGGCTGGGTGACACAAGTTACAAACACCTGGAGCACATAATGTGAAATGTGAAAGAATCTCATGTGAGTAACATTTCTGTGTAAAGTAAAGGCCAGTTGTTGCTTCCTGATAAAACTGTACTTTTGCTTTGTGGTTTGCCAAGCAGAGAAATATTCCTTGCTATATCTTACTCAAGAATATGTGACATATATAAAAATATATATACATAGCAAATTGAGTGAGTCAAATATATGATTGTTATTATATACAGTTAGAGTTTTAATGGTTCCCTAAGGAGTCTTTTTTAAATTTTTTTCAGTATGTACCTTTAAGGTCAGCTTAGAATAAGATCATGCATATACCTAAAGATTGTAAAGACAGATAATATCCAGAGTCTTTCCTTTGACAACCATCTTTGGATCCCAGAATTTTGTTCACATATTTTACTGACAATGAGGTAATATTCTGAATACATACTATATAGTTCTCACATATTTTTCAAAATTTTGAGATGGTTGACTTTATGAGTAAACAAGGAGTTTTCATGCATTCAGTTTATGATTAGGTATATTCAATTAATGCTCACAACTTGTATAAAAAAATAATCTATGTTTGATTTTGCATACTGCCTTGTAACCTGGGCATGAACTTTCCATTATAGTTGTGATGCCCTATTTTCATGATGTATAAGCATATGTCGAAGTTAGAGACTCTATCAAGACCATCTTGTTATTCCTTCTCTTTTAATGGAACTTTCTGATCCTTAACTTGGTAATGTTGCCTGAAGAGAGAATAGATCTAACAGAGCAGCTCTTCTGATAAATAAAGCTCTAAGACTTTTAACATGTTGTTAACTATCAATAGCTTGACTTTTTTAGAAACCTCTGTTCCTCTAATCCCTTATTTGCCCTCACATTTCACTTAGTAAGTGTGATCCAATTGTACTTCTAGGATCCTGACCTTAGTCAGTCTGAATATTGCCTTGATCCAGGTTACTAGCTTTTGTCTAATGAATTTGGAAAAAAAAAAAAAAAAGGAAATGATACAGTTCCCTTTAATCCAATCTACTAATAAGGCAAAGCAATTAAATGTTTCACCCAGTTTCAGCTGCAGTTAATGGTAGTTCCACGCTTTCTTTCTGTGAGATACACACAAATGGGGCCCCTGAGCTATAAGCAACACTGATCAAGTCATCAGAGTTACACTCAGAGTTCCTCTTTGTGTACCATATTTTTTCTACCAGGCCTGTTTTTCCTCTCGCTGTATGTAGAACTAAACACTGTATTTCCAGGAAAAATAATAACTCAGCAAACTCTCTGTACAGTAAAACACTGCAACCTAGAGCAAACTAATTGTTCAGAAATATTATTTTGAAAATCAGGACTTTGAAATTTAAATGTATCCTGCCTTGTCTATTAAGGCATAGGCAAGATGTTAGCCAATGATACTGATTTTCTTGAAAACAGTAGTATAGAGTAGGAGCCGAAAGATTCTTTAGATATGATATATGGGAACAGATTACAGAATAAAGGTTATTGTAACTCTACAAGCTACTTCTCCTTCAGGCTTCTGCAGAGATTTTCTTTAGAAGTGAATGGCTATGGGCATACCAGTGTCCTCACTATTGACCTTTTACTGGATAACTTTCTGAAGTCTTGTTGACGGCCACTGAGAAATACATTTTCTTCAAAACACAGAAAATCTGAAGCTTGCCAGAAAGCAGTATAATTGAAAGAATTACAATGTAAAGACTGTTGAGTTCAAGCTTCTAAATTGAGAAACTCAATATAAGCTTCTCTGTGAAGACTAGTATACCTTTTTTAATTGTGCCACAGCTTTTTCATTATTAGCTTTGTGCTTTACATCACTAGTGTTTCCCTTTTTTACTTAAACTTCTCAGCACGAGTTGAAAGGACTAAAGCTGAGAGGTCAAGACAAGTTTTCATAAAACATCTGCTTTTGTTATTGAATGCTAGTTTGCATTATAAATGGTGCTCTAGTGGGTGAAGGACACCAGCTGGTCTCCTGTTCCTCAGACAAGGGGAACTAAGAACAAAAAGCTTCTGCAAAGTTACTATGTGTCCATATATTGGCATTGCAGGATTTGTAAATGCTTTCAGAGAAAATTATACTATATTTTAGGTACATATTGAAAGGTTTAAACAAGCAGTACAGTCGTTTCCTGTTCCAGGGGCATTTACTATGATTATTTTATTTTATTTTA
>VXAB01001044.1:2230-30052 GCA_013399175.1 Odontophorus gujanensis
TTTGGTGTGTGTGTGTGTGTGTGTGTGTGTTCAGGAACAATGTGTTCCTGCCTGAAGTACATTACTGCTACAGAAATGCCAGTCATACCCAGAATGTTAACATAATTATACTTTGGGGGTGTAGGATTTGGGAATTTCTTAAATTATGAAATTTTACATGTAGAAAGGAGAGGTGAAGGAAGATAGTGATTACTCAAGTGAAGTTTGGAAGATGAAAAGGAAGTGGGTTGGTGCTTGAGAACATGCAGAGTATGTGCCACAGCCTGAGATCCTAGGGTAGGCAGCCCTGAGCAATGTAGATGCATGCAACCTGTCTGTAGTCTACCTGCTCTTGACAGGAGCCATATGAGACTGATCTGGGTGGGCAAACACTGCTCAGATTGCTGTTTTCAGGAGTCTGGCTATGGTAGAAGTGCCCCCTTAGTGCAACTCTTTGGTTGCAGAGGGCACATCAGGTATAACCACTGCCCAGCACCATATAATTGCTGTGACAGAGTGCAGGTAGCTCAGCACTAATGCCCTATCTGGAACACTTGCACTCAGGAAAGCTGAAGATGATATTAGAGATATCCCTCAAGTGTTTACAATCAGATTGGATGGGGCTTTGAGCATCCTACATAGTGGTGGCAGGGGGTTGTACTGGGTGTAGATGGTCTTTACAGGTCCCTTCCAACCTAAGCTATTCTTAGCATAGTGTTCTCACTTTTGCTATTTGTTTTTGTTGTAGAATTTTATTTCAAAATACCTTTACTGAAGAAATGAAAGGTGTTTTTTGTTTTTTTTGTTTTGTTTTTTTTGTTTTTTTTTTTAAGAATCGTGATTTCCAACATAATGGAAAATCAAAATGTTGGCATGATTTTCTCTACATTCACACTTGCTACCTAGACCTTGGTCTTCCTCTCTGTCTCTATGCACATTTAGAATCTTATCTACTAGAGCAAAAGCAACAGCTGAGTACCATTCAGGGCCTTCACATTTTAGGTAAGGCAAGGATATTCAGGAGCACTCAATATGGCTGGTGGCTGTCGGTGAACAGAACAGCTCTAAGAAAGCAGCACAGAACCTGCTGTTGGTTAGTACACCTCAGTTCTGAGGTCAAAAAATGCACCAACAAAACAGAGAAGGTCTGCATTACTGAAAAAGGTGAATCCTTTCGATCTAATAGTCCATGATGACAGTATTTATTTGAATGGCTGCTGATGACTATCAGCAGTGGGACTTAGGCTTGAAATGAATATAGAGCCTCTTTCTCCTAAGTCTTCTAATGCTACTGGCTTCTACGTAGCACCTCAAGAAGTCCAGGCTTGAATATCTAAGTCTTACAACGTAGTGGCTGGCACATCCTAACTATTAAGAGCTTCATATGTTACCTAAATATTTTTTCTTCAGGGCAATCTGTTTTTAAAATTTCCTAGCTCCTAAGGAGAGTGAACACCCTTCAGGATAAGTTTCAGCACCAGGAACCAGAGCAACTGCTACTTTGCTTCAGCAGGATCCAGATTTTCACCTGAGATCCTGTCTGTCTAGGCTGACTAACCATAGCTATGAGGACCCGTCATTTTCTTTGCAGGACAAATAAAGATATTGGTTGTGTCTGATCACATTCACACACACTCAAATATCAGAATTTTAATTACACCATGACTTCTAGGTTTTTCAGCTCCTTTGAACTAAAGTTGTTTGAGTACTTTAGACTTTCATGTCTATACCATACTAACATATTTAACTTTCTTTGAAGCATGGCTTGTACTTCCTGAGTTGACAATTGGCCATTTCAGCAATGCTGGTATCTTTTTTAACCCTTCACCCTTATAGTACTTCTGTTTAACTCAGCTATTCTTCTCTCTCAGATTTAATGTATTTATGTTGTAACTTACTGTCCCTAAACTTTGTAATGGTGTATTAAAATATACATTGAAAAAAAGAGTATAAAATGCTCAAATCAAGTCCAGTGTGCACATAAATTCTGAACAAATAAAAGACACTGGTTTGGAGTGATAACAAAATAGGTCCCAGCATACAGCAGAAGTATAATGAACCTACCTTGCACTTGAGCAGGATATCCACTGGCTGTCAGTGAGAAACGATATTAGTGACTACATGATAAATATTTCAATATGTTCAAAGGAGAATTTGGAAACTCAATTTACATCTCAATAATTTTTGCCTTAGAACTTGAACTTTAAAGCCACATTTTTCTACTTTAGCCAATATATATATATTTTTTTTCTGGATAACCTGGAGTTTTAAATAATTCACTGTAACTATCTCCTGTTAGTCTGAGTCGAGATTCCTTTCAGTAAAAACCCAGTTGAATTCGTGATGTGCTTTGTTAAGGGAGAAGCCTTGAGGACCTTATATAACAAGTTGAATTAATAACTGTGAGTTTTAAGAAAGTCAGCCTCATTGCTGCTGAAAGGAGTAAAACCGAAAGAACACACTTCTCTTGGAGCAGGCACGGGATTCACGGTTTCTGAAGGTGATGGAAATCTATCCAGATGGAAACAATGACTGCTAAATAACATTTCATTATTCACCCCAGCTAATAATCTTAAAAAATCCCCAAAGAGCAGTAGCATGTTCCTGCTCATGTATTTGCTATTCAGTGCCCTTTGCTGCTCACTTTATCTCTTTGCAATGACTCTTTTCTAAAACATTTTTGAACATTAGAGTCATACACAGTTTAACAGGAATCTAACCAACCACTCTTATTTATTTGATGTTATCAGTGTAATTAAAGGTGACAGCAAAGAGAAAGATGAATTTGTAAAACATTTTTCACAAGAATTAGTAAAACAAATAGCTTATTTAGATCGAGAGTGATGGACTGAGAAGACAAATTCAACATTAAGCAATAATAATGCCTAGATCCCACAATTATTGTGGGGTCCAATCTAATGTTAATACTAGGAATAGCTTACTATAAAGCAGTTCTTACCGAAGCATGGTTTTGAAGAGTTGTGCCTTCATGCTGTTTTGCTAAAAATTTGGAGCAGATGTTGGCAGTACTGGAAGACTCAAAACAAAATGGGATTAAGCTGAGGTATTCTGAGGACTGCAGAAAAGTCCTTATTCGTAACCATCTGACTTGTTGTCTACACAATTACAATACACACTGCATAGCTGTATTGAAGGAATATGGCATTTAGTTGTATTTTCTTTCCTTCTTCCCTCCAAGAAGAGCAACATGCCAGATATCTGCTCTCTGTAAAGATCACTGACACATATTTTGGCAGGAGAGATCTCTACACAGAGTAATAGATAGCTGCAGTACAACTGCACAGAGAAAAAATGGAAATTCCCACCAAGCAGAAACAGGAGGAGGTCTACTTCTCACATACCTCCTCGTCTGAAGGTCTTTCACTCAGTACTGCAGCTCTCAGCACTGCTATTCAGCTCTTGCTTATCCCAGGGACGCGTATTTCCTGTCTGATACCCACTGTGTAGAGGTGTTCTTCATAACATCCCAAATGACACCAAGCACTGGAGGCACCTCTTGGCCTTGGATGTGCATGTCATGCTGCCAAGGCCTGGTGCCCTCCAGACAGCCCATGAAAGCTGCAGCATGGAGTGACACTTGGCAGGAAGGCGCTTGGGGTGGACTGACCAGCAGCAGTGTGTCAGGCTGCAGGCCTACGCCCTGGGGACAGTGGCCATGCTGTCCACTCAGCCCTGTGGCCAGAGCCTTACCCTGACCTACAGGAGGCTAATGGGCAAGTTGTTGTCATAGGATGTGGGAGCTGAGAGGAAGCACACAGCTGTTCCCATCAGTGGATGGGAGCCCATTTGAAGTAGGCTTAGGGAGGACAGGTACTGAAGGGCTGCTGCTATGCAATGCATTGTACTTTTGTACAAGTATTTTTGTACATCTATACTTGTGCTATCCTCCTTGTCCTATCTCTACAGACTGTGTAAAGAGTCAGTTCTCCATCTGATTATAGCTCCCTTCAAGTACTGAGAAGGGTGCAGTGAGGTCTCCCAAGAGACCAAGCTGAATAAGCCCAACTCCCTCAAGTTTTCTTTGAAGTTTGATCCCATGTATGATGGATATACATTCTGTGTACAAGGGAATGGCTAAGATGTATGCAACTTTGCTGCAGAGTGACTGGAGGAGAGATTAGAAGACAAAACAAGAGGTGAAGACAAAATGGTGGGTTACTTACAGACCACTGGAGTTTTATTCAAGCACTCACTGTGAAACCAGTGTTATCAAGGCTACATAGAATCAGAACATAAGTGAGATAGGTCATGCTTATACCTGGTCAGTCCTTGAGATGAGGATGTATTTATTAAAGTATCAGCATGAACTTTCTGCACATCTCAGATTAAATGAACTTGTTCTTTAGTGTTCAGAAAAATATTCAAAAGCAAAAGGCTATTATGTAGTAGGCTCTTGAAATTCTCCCTCTGTAAATATTTATCGTGTTATGAGAGTGATTTTCAGGGAAGTTCCTTGGGATTGCTGTCTCCTTCTGAGAAAGCCTTTTACCCCATTGCAGAATCAAGGTAAAGAATAAAATATTTACCTAGAGGAAGGACAGTTACCTTTTGTCAAAAGCAAATGAACAATCAAATAAATGAATGTAGAAGCTGAGTCAGAAATTGTCTTGAGAGGAAAAGCCAAAGGCAAGCAGGGAAACAACAGTTCTGGTCTGTCTTCTCCCATTTGATGCAGCTAGTTACAGTCACAACTCTGCCTCTCTGGAGGCAATATTTGTCTTAACTAAGGGCATATATGAAGCGACTAGATGTTTTTTCTTTTTCCTTTTGGAATAAAATTCTAAGGGCTGAGGTTCTACATGAATGGCAACTGGCAGGAGTAGGCAAAGGCAGCAATTTCTACAAATCTACTCACTGTTAGTGAAAGCAGGAGGCACTGTCCTATACTTAAAAAAGGAACATAAATAATGGTGGTTTCCTTATTTGTAAAAATACATAGAGAAGCTATCAAGAGATGGCCTTTCAATTTTTTTCTCAAGGCAGAAACAAGTATATCTACACTATCTTTGACAGAGGGGCTGCTAGCATGCTTGTTTGCATCAAGGTATGAAAATTATGACAGTTCAGAACAAGCTTCTGTAGTTTGTAATCTGTATCTTTTCTTCTTCAAAAAAAGAGAACAGATTAGTCCCTTCCTCACTGCAGACGTTTGCTATGTTCATGAGGGATGTTGTTTCCTTTCAGGGTTCTTGTATTTTTTAAAGGTCAGTTTTTTTCTAAACTTCTGACATTCTTGGTCAACATTTTTCTGCAACAGAAACTAGACTCAATGTTGCAGCTGAGAGATGATCAATTTCCTTTGACTTTACAGATGACATTTGAGTTTACACAGCACATTATGCTGTTTGCTTTTCTTTTCCTGCTGTATCACATTGGTGAATCATACTGAGTTTTTATACTATTTTTTGGTTTTGGACCTAAATAAAGGTTAAACTGTGGCTAGATGTTCAATGTATTTAAAATGGTAGTACCAGAGACCTAAATAAGAAAGGTAATTTCCAGTATTGTGTTTATTACTTGTCTTTCCTCTAATGGCAAGAGTGTTAGAGGAATGTTGTTTCAATTTCTAAGAAAAAATAAATACAATTCTGGGAGTTTATAAATTTCATTAACTTTTTCCTTCTTGCTTTGGAAATGATCCATATCATCCCCCTCAGGTTCTTGTTCTTTTCTCTGCCTCTTACTCTCTTTTTTAAAAAAAATTAATTCTGAAAACTTGTGTCTTGGATTGACATTTTCATCTTCCAACTGAAAATAATTTAATCACTATAATGGAATTAGAAGCTTTGATAAAGTGGGAAGTACAAAGAAGAGGTATAGAAGCTCTTTAATCAGTCTTAGTTGAGGGTTAATTGTTAGTATAACCAGACCCAAAGAATAAGGAGTGTGAGAAGCAGAAGTACCAGGAGAAAACCTGTGTTGAGAGAATGCTATATGACACCATCACTCCTATTGTGAGATATGAATACACACTTTGAATTTACGGTACATAATTTTCTCAGAGAGGGGACGGAATTCATATGATCATACATGAATTCTGAGCTTCTTCCAATAGTTCTGAAAAACCGATTGTACTGAAGCATACTTCTTATCTGGATCAACCTCTCCTGCCTCCTGCTTCTCTGAAGGCTCATTTTGAGTAGTATCTGCAAGCCTCTGTTTCAGGAAGCTCCAGGACTGCACTTTCCTCAGGATATTGTCAGCTCTGCTTTGTGTTTTCCAGTAGAAAAATCCTGGGACTCCTTGACATATGGAGAGAGTGGATGGTAAGTCTATCAGCCAAGCTGGAGAAACTGGGTTGAGCAAATTCCCATTTGCAAGAGTAAGCAATGGGAAGAGCTTCAGTGAAGTTGTGGAGATGGAAGGACAGAAATGAGCCCATCAGAAATCATTCTTCTACTTCTACAGTGAGTAAACACTTGGCAAAATACTTAGTAGAAACCGCCAGTATTTGGCAGCTCTTTGGAAAGTGGCCCAAGACCAAATCTAATCTACCTGAGTCCCTTTTCCTAGCAAGGGTCTGAAACAGTTCTACGTGAAGATAAAATAAAAATCAAAGTCCATCATGGCACATTCATGCTTTTATTCTTCCTCAAGTACTTTGGATAAGACTATTGGAAGCAGACCGAGGAGAAAATGAGTGCTGTGTAGGCTTATTAACCTAGTTTCTGACAATCGGTGGTTCAAGGACTTTCTTGGCTGTAGATTACCTTCAGGAGGCTGTATAGGCACCAGTGGACCTATCCTAAGACTCAACTGATTTCCTTCCTGCTTTTGTTTGTCATGATTTCCAAAGCAATTTATACCAAAGGTGTTATCACAGTTTTCTAAAAATCTTATAACTGCTGTCTATTTTAAGCGAGTTTCATGTCCTTTTTGCGACAGCAAAGAGTGTCTATTCCTTCACTCAGAACCTTTTTCATGTCCATTCAGATTTTATGAATCACCATTACAAACCTCTGTGATCATCTCTTACTGGCAGAAGAGACTCAGATATTTGATCTCTTACTTCGGGGAACCCATCCTCTGCCTTTTTTCCATTTTTATTTTTTTCAGACAAGGACTGGACCTTTCCAACTCGTGTTACTATAGCAACGATATTGTTACCAACGACACTGAGGTCAATCTTTAGATTGAGACAAGGGAATCTATTAAAGTATACTGTCTATGCACAAACATTGACTTCTTAATGGTTCCCAGAATTTATTTGCATTTTTGAATGCTCCTGGACATAGACCTTCTGGCTTCATCATCCAGGATATGAAGAGTAATATGTGATCCAGAAAATGCAGTTGTGCATATTGTAGGTAGCATAGTTTCTTCTCATGTGCATTATATCTCATCTATTGGTATTGAAGGTCATCTGTCACTTTTGGATGTTATTACTAAGAATGGGCATAGTTTAATCAAACCTAAAGCTAGTTGCCAGAAGCTGCTCTGAAATATGCTGATTATTATCCAAATTATACAGGCCTTCCAATCTATTTCTTCAAGATCACACATGAGAGGATCAGTATGAACTTCTGAGTGATCTTACTGAAAACTTTCTTTCAATGTGAAATCTATAAATTTACTCCAGCCATTTATGTTGAATATCTACTCAGTTGTTAACCATCCTTCCTCCCTCATGACAGCTTATGTCCTTTAAGAATCCTTCATGGGACACCTTCTCAAAAGCTTTTTGTAAATTTAACTGTGCTAGTTAACTAATATCTGATATTATACACATGCCTGATTCCAATTAATGCAATACACTGATGAGTCATGACCCTTCCTAACGAAGTAAAGGATTGTTTTCATAGAATCACAGAAAGACCTAGTTCAGAGCGGACCTTAAAGATCGTATTGTCCCTTCCCCCTGCTCCACATAGTTGCCACTCACTGGATCAGGCTGCCCAGGGCCCTGCCCAACCTGGTCTTGAATGGCTCCATGGATATGGCATCTGCAGCTTCTTCAGGCAAAACTGTTCCACTGCTTCACCACCGAGTAAAGGATTTCCTCCTAACACCTAACCGTACTCTTCCCTCTCTTTCAGTTTAAAAATGTTTCCCAATGTCCTATCACTGTCAGACTATGTGAAAAGTTAGTCTGCATCTTCTTTATAAGCTCCTTTAAAACACTGACAGGTTGCAATGAAGTCTCGCTTGAGCCTTCTCTTACTCAGCCTGAACAAACTCAGCCCCCTCAGCTTTTCTTAGTAGAAGACATGCTCCAGCCCTCTGGTGGTCTTTGTGGCCTCCTCTGGACTTGCTCCAACACCTGCACATTTTTCTTGTGCTGGGGCTGCCAGGCCTGGACACATTACTCCAAATGTGGCCTTGCAAACCTGTTCAGGTCCCTCAGGATCGAATCCCTTCCTTCTATTGTGCCAGCTGCACCTCTCAGCTGGGTGCCATCGCCAGAATTGCTGAAGTTGCACTTGATACTCCTGTCTTTGTCATTAATAAGGATGCTGAAGAGCTCTGAACCCAAGATGTACCCTTGAGGGGCATCACTCATGACTGGCCTCCACCTGGGCATAGAGCCATTGACCATAATCCTCTGACTGTGACCATCCCATCAGTGCTCTACCCATCAAATAGTCCAGCCTTCAAATCCACATTTCCCCAATTCAGAGATAAGGATGCAGTGCAGGATGATGCCAAAGACCTTGCACCCAAGTATACTTTTTCCCAAGTACAACTACTTGTTTTTCTGGTCCACTCTTGGATCCCCATTAAAAATATGGTGTCGTACTTATCATGATAACAGAATCACAGAATTACAGGGGTTGAAAGGGACCTCTAGAGATCATTGAGTCCAATCCCCCTGCCAAAGCAGCTCCCTAGCCCAGGTTGCACAGGTAGGCATCCAGGAAGGTCTTGAACATCTCCAGAGAAGGAGACTCCACCACCTCTCCCTGCAGCCTCTGCCAGTGCTCTGTCACCTTCACTGTGAAGAAGTTTCCACACACATTTGTGCAGAATTCCTATGCATTAGTTTGTCGCCATTTCCCCTTATCCTGTCGCCACACACTGCTGAGAAGGGTCCAGCCTTGTCTCTTTGTCTCCCACTCCTTAGATATTTATAGGCGTGGATCAGATCCCCTCTGAGTCTTCTTTTCTCAAGGATGAACAGACCCAGATCTTTCAGCCTCTCCTTGTAAGGGAGGTGTTCCATGTCCTTTATCATCTTTGTGTCCCTCTGCTGGACTCTTTCCAAAAGATCCCTGTCTTTTTTGTACCGAGGAGCCCAGAATTGACACAGTATTCCAGGTGAGGCCTCTCCAGGGCAGAGCAGAGGAGGAGGATTGCCTCCCTTGACCTGCTGGCCACGCTGTTCTTAATGCATCCAGGGTCCCAGTGGCCTTCTTGGCCACCAGGGCACACTGCTGGCTCCTGGCCTTCATGTTGTCCACCATGGCAACCAGGTCCCTCTCTACAGAGCTCCTCTCCAGCAGGTCATCCTCCAACCTGTACAGGTGCATGCAGTTAATCCTCCCTAGGTGAAAGATTCTACACTTACTCTTGTTAAATCTCATCCAGTTCCTCTCTACCCAGATCTCCAGCCTGTCCAGGTCTCACTGAATGGCAGCACAGCCTTTCAGCACGTCAGCCATTCCTCCCAGATTTGTATCATCATCAAACTTGCTGAAGGTGGACTCTATCCCCTCATCAAGGTCATTGATGAAGATGTTGAACAGGACTGGACACAGCACTGATCCCTGATGAACACTACTAAGTACAGGCCTCCAACTAGACTCTCCCAATCACAACCCTCTGAGCTCTGNTCTGGGCTTTGCATCACCAATCACAATCTTCTGAGCTCTGCCAGTCTGCCAGTTCTCAACCCACCTCACTTATCTATTCCACACTACCTGAACTTTGTTACAAGGATGCTGTGGGAGACAGTGTCAAATGCCTTGCTAAATTCAAGGTAGATTACAGCCACTGCTTTCCAACCCCATCCACCCAGCCTATAATATAATCATAGAAGGCTACCAGGTTGGTCGAGCACGACCTCCCCCTGGTGAACCCATGCTGACTACTACTAGTAACTCTCTTCTCCTCCAACTGCCTGGAGATGGCATCCAGAACAAACTGTTCTGTCGCCTTTCCAGAGATGGAGGTGCGGCTGACTAGCCTGTAGTTACTTGAAGATGATAAAAAGCAGTTCAGTAATCACTTCTGCCAACTCCCTCAGCACATGTGGATGCATCCCATCAGGGCCCAGTCCTTCCCTACCAAGGCTTGTTTAGCCACTATTACACACTTATACGGCTTTGCTGATTATTTCACCTCTTGGTTTCTTTCAGACACTTGTGTGAATTCCAGCTGGACCTAACAGAACTTTGATCTCATTCAAAGAATTTTCTGAAAAAAAAAAAAAGAAAAGAAAAGAAAAAAACAGAAATAAAAGAATTTTATTTTGAGCCAACTCTTTAGACTTTCCTATGCCAAAAATGACTCTGGGAAATCAATCTGCATTAGACAACAGTGCAGTATTTAATTGCTGGATTGTTTTTTTTTGTTTTTTGCTTAAAACACCTTCACATCTGTTTATCTGTTTACTCCACAGCTTCTCTGACACACTTTCAGCTTAAATAAAAGTGGAGTCATTTGATTTTCAAGTCTTCACGCAGTTATTTTGCTATATATTTTTCTTCTATCTTATTTGCCAGGAGCTCATTGCTAGCTCTGCCTCTAACTTGGACTTGATTTCTATGTTAAAATATTATTTGTGTTACAACCGATAATCGTCATCTGGCTGTTGAACAGAGTAGCAGTCATGTTTGCATGCATGTTTGGGTGCTTGTTGTTTTCATAGTTCCTCTTGATCTACCAAAAATTTATTTGTTACTGTAAGTAACGGGTATTTCTGATGTTTGAGAGTGTTTTATACTTTGACCTGTTATTTCCAAATGTCCTCTAGCAAGTTTTCCTTTTTTTCCTTTTCCTTTTCCTTTTCCTTTCCCTTTCCCTTTCCCCTTCCCTTTCCCTCTTCCTTTCCCTCTCCCTTTCCCTTTATCTGTATTGCTAGGAGCATCATAAAACTAAAACACAGTCAGCATTTTTTTTCTCTCTGCAAGGCTCCAGCAACTGAGTCTTTTATGGTAAGTGCTCAGAGGGATATAAGGCATATGCTGAGTGAGGTCTCTTGGATTTTTTATAGCTAAACTGTTTTACTCTTCTTGTGAGTTCCCTGACATCTTGCTTCAAGAGCTAACAACTCATTTCATCTAAAATGTTGGCCCCTGAATTGTATGGGAGAGATGTCTGAAGAGTGGAGGAAAGCTAGTGTGTCTCCAGTCTTCAGAAAGGTCAAGAAGAAAGAGCTGGAAAACCATAGGCCACTCAGTGTCACTTCCATCCTTGGAAAGGTGGTGGAACAACGTATTCTGGAAGTAATTTACTAGGAGACGAAAGAGAAAAAAAAATGATGAGGAATAGTCAGCATGGATTTGCCAAGGGAAATCCTACTTGACCAATCTGGTAGATTTCTATGATGCTATGGACAGTAGTGGAGAGAGCAGTGGATGTTTTCTCTTTATTTCAACAAGGTTTCAATACTACCTCCCAGTTTCTTTGAAGGAATGGGCTGGTGATCTTGCTTTGTTCAAGCTTGGACACTATTTAATTTGGATAATATCAAGTGAACTGGTAAGAAATACAGGCATAAAATTTAAGTTTCATGGTTGTGATTAATGATCTTGCAGTATAGTGCCTGAAAGAAGTTACTCAACTAGATAGGGAATATAGGTGCCTGTGTACCTAGGAAGGCAGTTCTGGTTGATTAATACTGTAAGAGAGAAAGTCAACTTCAAAGTGATCTTCTCCAGAAAACCTGCGGAAATACGTGGGAAGAAGAATTGGGAAATTGTTCCACATCTGGCAGAAACAAACCAATTACATAAGAGATTCAGTGATGGCCTTAAAATTACATTGAAGTAGAAACATGCATCTAAAGATATTTATCCCAACAACATTTACAGTGAACTTATTCAACAAATCAGTTTGGCAGAAGAAAAATGAAAAATTATGCTTTGAAGAGATCAGCTGTGTGACCTGTGATCCACTCTTCTGCTCTTTGACAGCTGGGAGGGTACTAATCAGAATTAATATTTTCAGGACAGTTTAAGGAATGTTCACGAAACTCAATATGAAGGCAACTGGAATGTAATGTCATTACAAGTTCATGAACTAACATCTCAGAAGTAGAAATAGGTAAAGTAAGCTTTTGACAGGAAGAGAATGAGAAAACCATACTAAAAGTATTAAGAAGATGTTGTCAGTTACATTGTCTGCATGTGTGTTGTGCTTTAACCTGGCAGCAGCTCAGCACCACACTGCCATTTGCTCCCTCCCCCTCCCAGTGAGATGGGGGAAAGAGTTGGAAAAACACTCAGTACAGCATAACTCACAAGTTGTGATGAAAACAGCTTACTAAGAATGAAAAGGAAGAGAAAAGGAAGATAGTAATATTAATGATATAATATATACTTATAAATCAAATTATGCATGATGCAATTGCCCACCACCAGCTGACCAATGCCCAGCCATTCCTCGAGTACTGGCTGCCCTCTCAGCCGACTCCCCTCAGTTTTTAATTGCTTTTCCCACATTATGTCATATGGTATGGAATATTCCTTTGGCCTGTTAAAGACAGCTGTCCTGACTCCGTCTGCCCCCAGCTCCTCCTGCTTCCCCACCCCTCTCACTGTCAGTACAAGAAGCTGAAATATCCTTGGCTCTGTGAGGCACTGCTCAGCAGCAAGTAAAACATCAGTGTATCATCAACACTGTTTTCCTTCCAAAGCCAAAACTCAGCATCATATCAGCCACTATGAAGGAAAAATCCACTCTGTCCCAGCTGAAATCAGGAATATATGAAAGGTTTTAGTTCGTTCAGCAATGTTTATGATTCACACCATAAACAAAAAGATTAGTCAGTATAATTCAATGTGCCATCATGTTAAGAAGTACCATCAAAGTTGGTATAAATTTTCATCTGGGTGCATCACAGAGCCCCATGGTACCAGCGCTGTGTTCGAGCAGGGCCCCTGGGGAACATAATGAAAAAATCTTTTCTTGCAGGTAAGTCAACTCCTGGACCAATTTTTACGATTATTTCAAATTAAATTGACTTGAATTCCTGTGACACTAAATGTCATGCTCCAAAAGGGAACCATTACGATTTCAGGTATGAAAACTGACAAATGCAAAACACACTTTATTTTCTGCCAAACTTCTCTTTTTATGATGAAAAAGCTAACAGTCTTGTAGCCAGTATGTTCATCATTCAAAAGAAGTAGGTTTTGTTGAGTCTTTTTTCACAATATATAAAAATAAAATCACAATTGAGCCTGGGTTGCTTTTCTGGGTTGTTTTTAGTCAGAATACTAAATGACAGCTTCATATGGGTTTAATCAGTGTGTTGTGGTGTTTTGTTCCCTTCAGAAATTTGCGCATGCTTTTTCAGCCTAGTGATCAGAAGACATGCAAATTCGGTGGCCTGGATCTCTCTGCTGTTTTCTTGGGACTGACTTTTCTGCTTATCTGCTTTTTGATGTAAAAGACTGGGACACTGGGAAGAGGTAGCTGTTATTCCACAAGCTCATGAGAGACCACAGTGTCCTGGCAGCATAGCATCATCTGACTTCCTCTCTTGCTTTCACACCTGATGTGAAAGTGAGTGAAAACCTCTCTGATCCCTGTCTCCATTACCCTGTCAGGAAGCCTGGCAAAAGGTGGAGGGAGGAAGGACCCTTAGAGCTGTTTTGCCACCAGTGCTGCAAACAGGGATAGATTCGTAGAATCATAAAATCACCAAGGTTGGAAAAGACTTCCAAGATCAACCGTCCACATATCACCAATGTTTCCACACTAAACCATGTCCATTAGTACAACATCCATATGTTTCTTAAACACCTACAGTGAAAATGAGTCCACCATCTCCCAGGGCAGGCTGTTCCAGCACTTGACCACTTCTTCTGAAAATTTTTTTTCTAATATCCAAACTGAACCTCCACTGGTGCAACTTGAGGCCATTCCCTACAGTAGTGGGAACACCACTTTTGACTGTCAGCTGGATTTAAACTCCAGTCACCACCAGTCTCTGAGCCTGGCCCTCCAGCCAGCTCTTTAACCAGCAGAGAGTGTACCTGTTCAGACCACGGGCTGCCAACTTCTCTAGGAGAATACTGTGGGAGACAGTGTCAAAGGCATTGGTGAATTCAAGCTAGGCTTCTGCCTTTCTTATTTTCTCCCTGCATGTCTTATCTTTGTATTTTCCCTGAGTTGCCCATCTCTTCTTCCGCAGCGGGCAGACTCTTTTTCACCTGGAGCCTCGGAAAATGTTCTCTGTTCACCCATGCCGCTCTTCCTTCTCACTGACACATCTTACACGGGAAAGAGGGTGGGGGTGGTGGGGGGGTCGGTGCAGCCTTATCTTGTGCCTCTAAGACTTCCTTCATGAGGAGCAATGATCCTTTCTGGACCCCTTTACCCTTCAGGACTGACTCACAAGTGACCCTCCCTACCAGCATCCTGAATATTTTGAAGTCTGCCTCCAGGAGTCCAAGGTAGCAGTTCTGCTGTCTCTCTTCCTGACTTCACTGAGAATTGAGAACTCTACCATGTTTTGCTATGCCCAAGACAGCTCCCAGCCTCCACATTTCCCCCCAGTCCTTCTCTTTTTGTAGACAGCAGGTATCTTTCAATAAGTCCTGGCAGCTCCTGGGCTAGGAATTATTTCTCCCTTTGAGACAGGTGAGATCCAAGTGCAGTCATCAGGCCAGGTGCTTAGTAAACCACCCCATGGTCAAAGAAAACAAAATTCCCACAATTGCACCAGCCTCTTAGCCATGTATTTATGAGATCTGTGCTCCTGCTCCATTAAATAACTGCCCCAGTACCCTGAACCCATTTTGTTACCCCCTCAGGCTTCTCTCAGTGGCTTCATCACTGTCAACCTGAACTATCAGTAGGGGATAATAATTAGAGAGGCAAACCAGACTTGGGAGTCTCCTAGTAATGTAGAGAAAGGACTTCACAGGCAGGCTTTGTAGATGGGAGAGAAGAAAACCTGGGGTGACCATTAGGAAAGCAACAGGTTGAAAAGGAAGTGAGAGACACCGAGCAGAGCAGGGAGAAGCTGTGCATGCCTTGGAACGTGACTATGTCACAGCAAGATGTCTTGCTGGGCATTATGCAATTGGCATCCATAGTTAGAGCAAATACTTACATTTGAATTTCAAATCTGGGGAAAAGATAGAAGTTTCTCAAAGCAAGCAATGTGTAATTCTGTGAAGTTTGTTCTGAGATGCACTTTCCAGTAGGAAAGTGATTATGGCCAACATCTAACTTATGGCCAACATTTTGGTTAGGCAATTTAGATGAGCTGCTTAACACTGTCAACATGAATGAGGCATGCATTTGCTGAATGCATTGGATGCATCCAAGAGTGAGGAAGGATTCAGTCTTTCTTTTGGTCTCACAGTTCTTGGAAATTAAGAGTAAGCATTCAACTCAGGAAAAATAAGTGCATGCCTTGAACCAAAGAGCAGCTTTCCAACCCGATCAAAATACCAGTGCAAACAAATGCAGAGGAAGGGCCACACACTCTAAATTATATTCAGAGGAAACCATAGACATCTATTTTGCTAAAAAAAAACCTATCAGACTGTAAGAAAATACATGAATATACTGTGAAAACTTTTTGCTGTTTGTCACACTGATGAGTCGTTGTTTCATAGTAAAGTCTAAATGTGAGACATAGCTGCGTAATATATTTTTTTCTCTTAGATCATGAGTCAGCCAGAGGGAGACCGCACAGACCAAAGGAACAGACATACCTTAGCCTCTCTGAAATGCAAACACCAGCAAACATCATTAATGCGCACTAATCTTACAACAGGAAATCCCCGGACATGAGAGTAGAGCATTTGCCATCATGCAGCATGTGCACTTTATTTGACTTGTGATCTCTTTTATGAGAACACTTATACTTTCTCTATCAAATGACAAAGGGTTATTTGTGTTGTTGTTGCAGAACAAGCTCTCTCCACTCTTTATTGTTTTATCTTAGAATGTTCTTAGAATGTTAGAAGGAAGAGCTTCATGGTTTTTCCTCTCTTGAATGAACTGCTGCAACAAATGCTGCACAGTATTATCCCTGTAAATCCCTTTGAAAAGCACTAGCAGAAGAGTCTAATAAAAATTTCATTATCCATGTTGCGTAAGATGTGAGTGCTAGAAGACTCTGTAAGCAAAAACGCTGGGCTGGCTGTATTAGACTAGAGCAGGTGAAGAAAATCTTGTATGATCAAATCAACCTACAAGAAAATAAAACTTGTCAGTTTTTGCATAAATATTCATGTAATTGAGGGTCACTAAGCAAATGCAAAAATTGAAGCTATTCTTCCTGTGATAATAGCTGTGTAAGAAAAGACCCACGGCTATTAGAGACAAAAATTACCTATCTAAATGTTGGTAGTAATGAACAAGGAAATAAGGTTTTACAGACATTTCTAGATGATATCTTGACCACTTTACTTATTCATAATTACTCTAAGCAATAGAAATTTGTGTAGGGCACTGGACACAGTCTAACCATGGCAGCATATTAGTCTCCTGAGGATCATCTTCCAGGAATATGCAAGCATATCCTACGGGTCTTCTGGCAGACTGTCTCCACCACAACCAAAAATTCTAACCAGTTCAGGTAGCTCCAAATGGCACCATGCTGCACCAGTTAGACTGAAGGCCACTTCTTGAAAGTGCATGTAAGACAGAATTGGCATAATGAAATACAGAATGGTTGCTAGCAAAGAAAACCACATAGCCACTGTCATAAGAGTCATATAAAACAATGCTGATGTCTCCAGCTCTGAGAAAGAAAGTGTTGAGGAGAGCTTCAGTAGTCTAGGTGAGTGATTTTTAATTTAAGGTCATGGTTGGTCATCCACAAGAAGTCACTGAAGAAACACTACAAAAATTTAGACGAAACCAGAGAAGAGAGTAAATCTGTGACTTGATGCACAGGTAGGAACTGAGTTAAAAAGGAAAATGTAATCAGATAAAATTATTCAAGGAGAAAGGGTGTAATATTCCAAGGGAAAATTTCATGTTACTTACTGTGGGCACGCTGAGATCCTTTGATACCACCTCCACAGGGTAAAGTACCCTTGTGTGATATTATGTTTTCTATAGAGATACTACTGCCTGGAAATGCAAATAGACATGAAAAACAAAGGCGTATCTGCACCATTTACGGGAAAACGCTCTTTGCAATTCTGTACATGCGTCATATTTGCGCACTAAGGTTTGAATGTCCTGACTCATATTTGGCTAAAATAAAATATCTTTAATGTTCAGAAAAGTTGTCTCTTTTCCATAATATGGACTCATGAGGGAATATTTTTCTCAATAATCTAGTTAATCTGATTTGATGATGTTTTCTTGCACACTAAGTGTCTTGGATGTGATTCTCCTGTCAGAATGATGAATGTGAATAAATACTCTTTTTTTTCTTCTTCTTCTTCTTTTCTTCTTAGATTGTTTTCTCTTGAATTCTCCCAAGATTAAGAGTTTTTAATACTTTCTAGGTGTTTTCAGGGAACCAGACTCTTCTCAGTGGTATCCACACAGAGGACAAGAGGTAATAGACTCAAACTATAACATAATATTCTAACACATAAAACAAACAAACTAGAACCCCAACTTCAAATTTCAGAGGAGTTTGGACTCCGTAAGAAACTAGAAACACCAAACACCTGTCAGTGTTTTTTCCATTGCAAGACAGCCTTGTCCGGTAGCTTCTGCCAGACCAGCATTGCTCAGCCCACATGCACAAGGGAACACACAGAGAATTGTAGGGGTTGGAAGGGACCTCCAGAGATCATCGAGTCCAAACCCCCTGCCAAAGCAGCTCCCTACACCAGGTCTCACAGGTAGGCATCCAAGTGGTTCTTGCATATCACCAGGGAAGGAGACTCCACAACCTCCATGTGCAGCCTGCTCCAGTGCTCCGTCACCCTCACTGTAAAGAAGTTCTTGTGCACATTTGAGCGGAACTTCCTATGCCGTAGTTTCTGCCCGTTTCCCCTTGTCCTGTCTCCACACACTGCTGAAAAGAATCTGGGCTCGCCACTTTGCCTCCCACACCTCAGATATTTATTAACCTGGATCAGGTCCTCTCTCAGTCTTCTTTTCTCAAGGCTAAAGAGACCCAGTTCACTTAGCCTTTCTTCACAGGGGAGATCCTCCAGGCCCTTCACCATCTTTGTGGCCCTGCGCTGGACTCTTTCCAAGAGATCCCTGTATTTTTTATACTGAGGAGCCCAGAACTGTACACAGTACCTCAGATGAGGCCTCACCAGAGCAGAGTAGAGGGGGAGGATCACTTCCCTTGACCTGCTGGCCATGCTCTTTTTAATGCACATCTACTAGCACTTACGCACAGTCATCTTGATGCTTGAAGCACATCTCTATGGGAGCTCCTAGAGCACTCCTTTTTCACAGAATCATAATGTGGCTTGGTATCTCAGGTTAGTCTGGTTCAAGGTTCCCTTCAGTGGAAACCCAGTTGAATTCTTGATGTTTTTTGTTAAGAGACAAGCCCTGAGGCCCATATACAGCCAGACAAATTGCTTAATGCGAGTTTTAAATAAAGTAGCACTGACACATGCTTTGGCAGGGGAGATAATAGAGTAATAGATATCTACAGTAGAACTGCTCAGATGAAAATGGAAATTCCCACTAAGCAGGATCAGGAGGAAGTTCTCAAAGACCTCCTGGTTTGAAGAACTTTAACAAGGAGCTGTGGCTCTCAACACTGCTTGCTCAGCTCTTGCCTGTCTCAGGAATGCTCACTTTCTGTCAGGTATCCTCTGCCAAGAAGTCTTTTTCATGACATTTTGTATGGGAACTATTAGGTCACAGCCTGAACCAGCGACTGAGTACCTGGCGAAGGGAGATTGCCAGCCCTGGGGGTGCAAATGTAAGCAATTCATTTTTGCAACCTCTTTTAAGGGCTGGCAGCTGCAAGGGAGGCAACTGTACTTGGAGATTGTTTCTTTTGGAGTCTTTGATGAGCTCTGATCCTCAGAATGATTCCTTTTGGTGGTGTGCACCTTTATTGAGTAATCCAAAGTTGGCTTAAAGCAGCTGTAAATGCTGTGACCTATCTTTATATTTGGTGAACCAGGCAGGAGAACCTACCATAGGCAACATAAATTCTGAGATGGCTTTGTTTAAGGCTGTAGCAAATTAGTTTAGAGGGGGGAAATACATTTCCCCGGAAAAGGAGTTACCCAGTGTAAAGCAAACCATGGCAATGGCAGCACCTTTATTTGAGATACGCACTATAGAGCAAGATAACAGAGAAAGAGGAATTAATTCACTCCTCCCAGCAACAGTCTGGAAAGAAGGCTGAACTCAGAAATGCAGCCCTCTCTGGTTTGAACTCTGGCATGCTGGACAAGGAAAGGGGGGTGGGGGGAGAGGCAAACTGCACAGACTCTGAGTACATATGTGCTCCATGGCTGGAAGCATCATCGAGGGAGAGGGAGGACAGGTGGATTTGGACTCTCCCACTCTGGTCACTCAGGTGTTTTTTTACTGGTTCAGGCTACGAACTGGCAATTCCATTTCACCTGGGGACATCCTGGGGTTCCACCTGAAACATGGCTTCCTTCCCAAACTATGATGCATGTTACTACACACCTGTATATGGCCACTGAATTGATGGATTTAGTCCAAGAATTCTGGCAAAGGTTGAGAGAAAGTGTCCCGGTCTGACTGTTGAGCCTATGGGATATGGAAAAGTGTAGTGGTAAATGGCCCAGAAATTTCCAAACTGGCCTCTATCATGATAAAGCCAGCCTTGAAGCAAAGGTTATATGCCATTGTCACATGCAGTGAGGAAAATCATTCCTTAATTCAATGGGTTATGGCAGCTGGTCAACTGACATAGCCATAGTGGTTTATGGAATTCTATGGACGAGCTCCAGAATTGTATCTGGGAGCTACGTATGAGGGAAACCGTCCACGAGAACACTTTGGAGAGTCCTCATTTGGTCAAATTCAGTGTGGGGATGAGAGATTTAATTCTACAGAAAGCTTCTTCCCATCACTATGGGACACTCATAGTGATCTTGAATCATTGTGTGGCTTCTGAGGACGTAGTTCAACAGGCTGCTCAGTTAGTGGCCAACCTTGGAGAAACCAAGTGCCTAAGAAGAAGGCACAATATTCAAGCAATACAGAAAAAGGAATACCAATCTCAGGAAGTCCAAGTCTTAAGACTTTTTTCTCACCCCCCAAGGATTCCACAGTCACAGCCTGTGGGAGTTTCTTGCAGGCGAATGTGGAATGATCTCATATGGGCTGGAGTACTACTCAATAAGATTGATAAACAATGTCCTCCTAAACATGTGGAGGTAATTAAATGGAAAACACCTTCTGCCACTGGAAGAGAAGTCATCAGGACTACGGACAAGATTTCTCCACAGGTTTGGAGGCTAGAAGATGTCCTAATACCATCTAAAAAATGTTAGCTACCTCAGGGAGCTTGGGCAGCCACAGCCAGAAAAAGAACAAAACCTAGGAATTTCTCAACTCATGGCATCAAGGGGGTGAGCAAGGTCCCCTGAGGATTAAGTCCTTCAAAGGTAATGGGAGGTCCTATAACAAGTTGACAATATACTAGTCCTGGAAAAAATATACAAAGAGTAATGGCATTAGTGGACACAAGAACTGAGACATCTGTAGGCTACTGTGACCCATCAAAGCTTCCTGATGCATATGCCATTAAAGGAGGGAAAAATGATCCCTGTAGTGCAGCCATGGTTTAAATTGGTTGTTGGAAACCTACATCCTCAGGAGCACAACGCATCTACAGCACTAATAAAGAAATATATATTGGGCATACATACACCATGGGGAGTGACCCTCCAAACTAATAATGAAGAGTTCATGTTACAAATTAGTGTCCAGATATTACAGTTGATTCTGTGGGGCTATGCAATGCACAGGCCCATTCAGGTGCCCCAGCTGTGTTGGATGATTGGTATGAGACAGTATAGACTCTCAGGAGGTCAGGAAGAAATCAGTAGAAGGAAAAGATAGGGATCATAAGTCCAGTGCATTGGCCCAGTAATTTTCCCCCAAGGAAGGCCTTTAATGTAGTCCCCCACAACATTCTTGTCTCCAAATTTGAAATATATGGATTTGACGGGTGAACTGTTTGAGGGACGTGGAACCCAGAGAGATTGTTCTCAGAGAGTGGGGATCAATGCCTCAGTGACAAGTGAATGGTCTTGCACTTGGGTTGCTGCAATCCCCACTACTAATACATGTTGGGTGATGAAAACATAGTCCTGCTGAAATGGACATGGGGATACTGGTGGACGGCAAGCTGGGTATGAGCCAGTAATGTGCCCTTGCAGCCCAGAAAATGAAGCAATTTTTGGGCTGCATCAGTAGAAGGGTGGCCAGCAGGTCAAGGGTGGTGTCTTGCCCATGTATTCTGAACTGGTGAGACCTCACCTGGAAGACTGTGTCCAGATGTGGAGTCCTCAGTACAGGAGAGACATGGACCTGTTGGAGTGCCTCCAGATGTGGGCCACAAAAATGATGCAAGGGATGNATGGCTTCCTTCCCAAACTATGATGCATGTTACTACACACCTGTATATGGCCACTGAATTGATGGATTTAGTCCAAGAATTCTGGCAAAGGTTGAGAGAAAGTGTCCCGGTCTGACTGTTGAGCCTATGGGATATGGAAAAGTGTAGTGGTAAATGGCCCAGAAATTTCCAAACTGGCCTCTATCATGATAAAGCCAGCCTTGAAGCAAAGGTTATATGCCATTGTCACATGCAGTGAGGAAAATCATTCCTTAATTCAATGGGTTATGGCAGCTGGTCAACTGACATAGCCATAGTGGTTTATGGAATTCTATGGACGAGCTCCAGAATTGTATCTGGGAGCTACGTATGAGGGAAACCGTCCACGAGAACACTTTGGAGAGTCCTCATTTGGTCAAATTCAGTGTGGGGATGAGAGATTTAATTCTACAGAAAGCTTCTTCCCATCACTATGGGACACTCATAGTGATCTTGAATCATTGTGTGGCTTCTGAGGACGTAGTTCAACAGGCTGCTCAGTTAGTGGCCAACCTTGGAGAAACCAAGTGCCTAAGAAGAAGGCACAATATTCAAGCAATACAGAAAAAGGAATACCAATCTCAGGAAGTCCAAGTCTTAAGACTTTTTTCTCACCCCCCAAGGATTCCACAGTCACAGCCTGTGGGAGTTTCTTGCAGGCGAATGTGGAATGATCTCATATGGGCTGGAGTACTACTCAATAAGATTGATAAACAATGTCCTCCTAAACATGTGGAGGTAATTAAATGGAAAACACCTTCTGCCACTGGAAGAGAAGTCATCAGGACTACGGACAAGATTTCTCCACAGGTTTGGAGGCTAGAAGATGTCCTAATACCATCTAAAAAATGTTAGCTACCTCAGGGAGCTTGGGCAGCCACAGCCAGAAAAAGAACAAAACCTAGGAATTTCTCAACTCATGGCATCAAGGGGGTGAGCAAGGTCCCCTGAGGATTAAGTCCTTCAAAGGTAATGGGAGGTCCTATAACAAGTTGACAATATACTAGTCCTGGAAAAAATATACAAAGAGTAATGGCATTAGTGGACACAAGAACTGAGACATCTGTAGGCTACTGTGACCCATCAAAGCTTCCTGATGCATATGCCATTAAAGGAGGGAAAAATGATCCCTGTAGTGCAGCCATGGTTTAAATTGGTTGTTGGAAACCTACATCCTCAGGAGCACAACGCATCTACAGCACTAATAAAGAAATATATATTGGGCATACATACACCATGGGGAGTGACCCTCCAAACTAATAATGAAGAGTTCATGTTACAAATTAGTGTCCAGATATTACAGTTGATTCTGTGGGGCTATGCAATGCACAGGCCCATTCAGGTGCCCCAGCTGTGTTGGATGATTGGTATGAGACAGTATAGACTCTCAGGAGGTCAGGAAGAAATCAGTAGAAGGAAAAGATAGGGATCATAAGTCCAGTGCATTGGCCCAGTAATTTTCCCCCAAGGAAGGCCTTTAATGTAGTCCCCCACAACATTCTTGTCTCCAAATTTGAAATATATGGATTTGACGGGTGAACTGTTTGAGGGACGTGGAACCCAGAGAGATTGTTCTCAGAGAGTGGGGATCAATGCCTCAGTGACAAGTGAATGGTCTTGCACTTGGGTTGCTGCAATCCCCACTACTAATACATGTTGGGTGATGAAAACATAGTCCTGCTGAAATGGACATGGGGATACTGGTGGACGGCAAGCTGGGTATGAGCCAGTAATGTGCCCTTGCAGCCCAGAAAATGAAGCAATTTTTGGGCTGCATCAGTAGAAGGGTGGCCAGCAGGTCAAGGGTGGTGTCTTGCCCATGTATTCTGAACTGGTGAGACCTCACCTGGAAGACTGTGTCCAGATGTGGAGTCCTCAGTACAGGAGAGACATGGACCTGTTGGAGTGCCTCCAGATGTGGGCCACAAAAATGATGCAAGGGATGGAGCACCCCCTACAAGGACAGGCTGAGAAACCTGAGGCTGTTCAGCCTGGGTGAGAGAAGGCTCTAGGGAGACCTGATAGCAGCCTTTCAAGTATCTAAAGGGAAGCTATGAGAAAGAAGGGGACAGACTCTTCTAACAGGGTCTGTTTTGGCAGGACATGGAGAAACGGTTTCAAGCTAGAGGACAGGACATCTAGACTGGATATGCGGAAGAAGTTTTTTACAGTAAGGGNTGGATTTGACGGGTGAACTGTTTGAGGGACGTGGAACCCAGAGAGATTGTTCTCAGAGAGTGGGGATCAATGCCTCAGTGACAAGTGAATGGTCTTGCACTTGGGTTGCTGCAATCCCCACTACTAATACATGTTGGGTGATGAAAACATAGTCCTGCTGAAATGGACATGGGGATACTGGTGGACGGCAAGCTGGGTATGAGCCAGTAATGTGCCCTTGCAGCCCAGAAAATGAAGCAATTTTTGGGCTGCATCAGTAGAAGGGTGGCCAGCAGGTCAAGGGTGGTGTCTTGCCCATGTATTCTGAACTGGTGAGACCTCACCTGGAAGACTGTGTCCAGATGTGGAGTCCTCAGTACAGGAGAGACATGGACCTGTTGGAGTGCCTCCAGATGTGGGCCACAAAAATGATGCAAGGGATGGAGCACCCCCTACAAGGACAGGCTGAGAAACCTGAGGCTGTTCAGCCTGGGTGAGAGAAGGCTCTAGGGAGACCTGATAGCAGCCTTTCAAGTATCTAAAGGGAAGCTATGAGAAAGAAGGGGACAGACTCTTCTAACAGGGTCTGTTTTGGCAGGACATGGAGAAACGGTTTCAAGCTAGAGGACAGGACATCTAGACTGGATATGCGGAAGAAGTTTTTTACAGTAAGGGTAATGAAGCACTAGAACAGGAGGTCCAGAGAGGTGGTGGATGTCCCATTCCTGGGAACATTCAAGGTCAGGGTGGATATATTTCTATGCAAACTGATCTATCTGTAGATGTTCCTGTCTGTTGCAGGGGAGTTGGACCAGATGACTTTTAAAGGTTCCTTCCAACTCTAAGGATTCTATGATTCTATAACGCTGAACAGTTCTATAATATGAGCACTGATCAACAATCCTTTTTTCCATGTGAGAAACACTATATCCAGAAATAAATATTAATTTGTGGAAAACCTAAGACATCTTGAAGAAAAGGTGAGAACTAGAAAGATCTATTTCTTTCAGAGCTGAAGTAGCTTGAGACTCATTCTGTGAGCCACCATCAGTCAGCTCTGCTGACCCTCTGTCAGCATAACTGCTAGGGGATGTTAAAAACTCAACAGCACCTGTATATCTGAATTTATCAGATTGAAAAAATGCTATCATCGTATGCCCCTTCACTATTCTATTCTCTTTGTAAAATTAATTATGTGGTAACTCAGTATCAGTATGCATACAGTCATGTACTGACTCACTTCTCTTCATCACCAGAATTCAAAAAACACAGTGTGTCATTCCTGTTCTAGGATAAGGTCACCGGAGTTAGTGTTAGCATTAAGTTTAAGTCTAGACTTGTTTGTTATTTTCAGTTTGCAGTTAAAACCTATAATTATACAGCATGGCTTTTCCTCTCGGCTTTGCATCTGAGATTCGTTCAGAGACTTCAAAAGTGAAAGTCTTTCAGCGATGTTTGTACACATGTACTTTAAACTTTGATTCTCAGTTCTTTGCCATAACCATTTTGCTTAAAATTCCAAACTTATCTTTTTGTTTTGATATTTAGGAAAAGGTTAAGGAACCACTGAACAGGTAAAATGATTTTATGATCTCTTGAAGAGAATTTGATAATGAGGCAATTTCCTGAGAGAAGACCTATGACACATTTATATTTATTGTCAGTGAATCATGTTGTAGAGCAAAAATCATTGTCCACAGAACTGGACAAGAGTGTTCCAGTAAATGTCTAAGTATGATGAAAAAGTTCGATATACTCAGTCATGACAACATGGCTAGCTGATGATATTTGTGGGAAAGATTCAGGAGGGTAGTTTGCCGGAATAGCAGCTGGCCAGCTAAGTACACATCTGGACACTGTAAGCCACCAGTTAAGTTCAAGCAGATTATAGCAGATAAGAAAAAGGCACTAGTAGACATAGGCAGATCGGGGCCTGACATGAGGCACTCGTTGTTTCCCAATAGTCTATTGTGAAAACTAGATAAAAAATCAAACAACTTCAATATGTTCAAATTAGCTCATAATGAATGAAAGAAAGAAAATGTACTTGCCAGGAAGAGACTATTTCTACACTCAAAGCATAGTATTTCTGAAGGGAAACCTGTAAGAAATATTCCTAAAAGGAGCCTGAAAACTAAAATATAACTTATTGAACTATGATGCTTAACTTTTTTTGTTTTGTCATGTGCAATTTTTTATTCACTGGTGTAGACATCCAAGGTGCAGATGTTCACTTAACCTAATCCCTGTTTTAGTCCCAGGTGCTGTATAACTTGCCCAGATTTGTGCTTGTATCCCACAGTTCCAAGTCCTGATACATTTACTCAGGATAGCAGAGTGTCAGTCTGGTAATAACTACAGCTTGATTATGTATCGAAGCATGGTCTTAATAAAACAAACAAACAAACAATCAAACAAACAAACAAAAACAAAAACAAAGACAAAACAGAAGAGAGAGAGAGAGAGAGATGGAAGGAAAGAAAAATGCTTGAGATATCAAAAACTATGGAGAATAGTGTTAGTAATAATAAGTAGATCTATCATCATTTGCTCCTGACAAAATAATCTAACAAAGGGAGACATTCTAAAAATGCTCCACAGCAGAGCACTGTTCAAGGATAAGAAATACACAAAACTATCTCCAAATAGACTTAATTCTCTGTCTGGTTATGAAAGGTCTCACAAGAATTACTATAACTCTATGAAGACCTTCTCTATCCTCACCAACCATCTTCCAGATCAGATTCCAAGCACAGTCAATCTTGCTGTTCCTTCAGTAACCACGAAGTGCTTAGTGCCAGTCGTGTGCCTATCTTCTTTATCAGGCCTATGACCTCTGTGTGTAGAATTGCAGTGATTCTCAGTAGTTTGCAGGATGGACGCAGAGTACAGTGCTTATCTCTGTAAAGCTGTGGAAAGACTGTAACACATTCTTGTTCGAAGTCATGAGCTCAGAAAGGCACATGTTTGTACATCTTCATCCTGCTTGGCACGGCATGGACGGGGAAAACCTCGATGTAACATATTTCAAAACACTGGTAGATAAGCTTAGATGACAGAACAGTAACATTTAAACGAAGTAGCCCTTAAAATTCCATCCTGCCAAGAGGTGAAATCTCTTTTATCCCTTGTTCTTTCCCCTGTAGAATGTGTCAGCCTGAAGAATCCAGTATTAGATCTTGGTAGCCTCTCTCTCTACTTATTTATCAACTAATTACTAATTCACACACACATATGTATGTTAGTATATGTGTGCTCCTTTGGTAAGTAGGTTTTTCATTAGAGAAACTTACAAGGTGATATGGCAATAAACTCATGAACAAATTACAAGTTGACTTTCAGTGAAAAATACTATTTATCTAAAGAAAAACACATTAACTACACTGGTCTGTTTCAAGGCAGTTTTGTGTGTTTATTTTATTTAGAGAATTCCTGATCTTTAACTTTGGTTTTGTCCAGCAGATACTTGGCAAGGTAACTTTCAGCATTTCTTATCCTTGAACAGTGCTCTACTGTGCAACATTTTTAGGATGTCTCCCTTCATTAGATTATTTTGTCAGAAGCATTAACCAAATGACGATAAATCAACTTTTTATTAACAGTGCTACCTGTACTTAGTAGTGCTCTTCTGGGATCAGTGCTGGGTCTCTCCTGTTCAACATCTTCATCATTGACTTTGATGAGGGGATTGAGTCCACTCTCAGCAAGTTTGCTGGCGATACAAAGCTGGGAGGAATGGCTGACACACCGAAAGGTTGTGCTACCATTCAGTGAGACACGGACATGCTGGAGAGTTGAGTTGAGAGGAAGTGGATGAGATTTAACAGGAGCAAGTGTGGAGTCTTGCACCTAGGGAGGAATAACTGCATGCACCAGTACAGGCTGGGGGATGACCTGCTGGTGAGGAGTTCTGAGGAGAGGCCTTACCTGGAGTACTGTGTCCAGTTCTGGGCTCCCCAGTACAAAAAAGGTAGGGATCTCCTGAGAAGATTCCGTCAGAGGGACACAAAGATGATAAA
>VXAB01001045.1:5331-20153 GCA_013399175.1 Odontophorus gujanensis
CTTAGGCTCAGCTTTGTTTACTGGCATGACATCCCTAACCAACACTGTGACACTAGTATAATGCTCCATGCCTACCCCAGAAAAAAAAAAAAGGTTGTATTATTATTATATTTATACTGTTACATTAACTATAAAACAAATAGAAGAAATGTACACACACTGAAAATTCTCCCACGCATTAACAGTGTCTAAATGCATTAGAAATGCAGATGGTCTAGAAGGACTCCAATCTTCTGCAGTTCTACAGTCCGAACAGTAAAAACAGAACAGCTTCACATTCACCCAAATTAAATAAATGAAACTATCACTATAAAAAGTTGTTCCCTAAATTTAAGAACAAATATACAGAAGGAAAGAAATACAGTTGATGGAGTGGGGGAGTTAATAAATAAACAGATAAACAAAATTGAGAAAGAAAGCTGTAACTTGCTGGAAACCTTTCTACCTGATAACAGATTTCTCTGTTTTCTCTTGTTTATTAGCCTGGACTGGCTCTTCTACAGCCTTGCTGACATCATGTCGGATTTGCAGCCTCACATCCCTCCATGGGGGCTTGATCTGAAGATTGGAAGGATTACGCCAACCATGTGGCCATTTTGGCTTCTTCTGAGGAGAAAAAAGAAAAAAAAAAAAGGAAAAACACATGCTCAGCACTTCACACAGATGGTAAAATTCAAACCATAAGTCAAAAGCACTAATACTGATATGCAGAATATGCAGAATTCTAGCATGCAAAATCTGCTTTGAATGGAAGATATGCTGCAACAGCTTTGTGTTGGTGGTGGTGTTAGCTCTGGTTTGTTTCTTCATTTAAAAATACATGAGGAAAATACACAAAGAGCAACACAAGCATATGTGCAGCAACCAGCAGTCCTCTACTTTGCTAATCCAGATAGTCAATTCTTGTTTCCTTCTTGTCACACTGCCTACAAATGCAACCCTTCAAAACCTACTGAACACCCACTCTGTTCACTGCTGTTTTTCAAGTTACTGGAAGAGCTGTGCTAACTCAGCACAATGCTGACTGCACCCTGCACATCACAGTCTGCCACTACACCATTTAGGCACCTCACAACTGTGAGACTGACATCTCGAGCACTCTAGGTGCAAACAAATTTATTACAGCAGGTAGGTGAAGCCTCAAGTAAGAGGTCAGCATGACCTGAAGTCCTAGCACTCTGACACATATCACTGATTATGAAAAAGTAAACAGAACACTTAGATCAAACAGTTTAAGCTGGACATAGACTATGCCCAGAGCCGTTCCCAAGATGACAATACTGTGCCCACAGCAGGTCTTTATTGCAAGTTTTAACACTTATTTCCACAACTACCTGCATCTTCTACAAACGCTTCAGCAGGTCTATAAATCCCATTTCTTCTCTTCATACCTGAGGTGAAAGCTCTGGGTAGTCTCCAGCATTGGCATCTGCCTTCTGTGGCGCTGGTAGGACAGCTGGATTTGCCAACTTTAATCCAGGGGTAGCTGGTTCTATTTTGTGCTCATCTGATGATTTGTTTGTTAAACCTAGACACACAAAACTGCTCAGCAAAGCTAATCAACAACTTCAGCTCCAGCTAGAAATTTCTAACAGTCTGCATTCCCACAAGAGAGACACCTCCAAAAAGTGTTTCCGTTCATCAAACACCAATGTTATAATTCTTAGATACAAAGTATCACTAGGTATTAACAAACTCCTGATGTCAAACGAGGCTGGAATACAGGTAGGAAGATTAAATCAAAGGTAAATGTGCCTTCATACTGTAGAAAATCTTGGAACTTCAAATCTTATAGCAAGTCAAAACCAAAAGAGACATTGTATCCTACTGCTTACAGTTTGAGTAACTGATACCAACACATAAAAATGAAAAGAACATTAACAGTCTCCAATCCTTAATCAACTAAAACAAAATATTCTCCAGTTAAGACAACAAAGAGGTGTGAAAAATACTTCTGATTAAGCATGCCCACTGAAACATCACAAGTGTACTGAAATGGATATAATCAGACACTGTCAAAAAAAATTAAAACTATTTAGAAGCACTACCAAAATCTCTAAAGTGTAGCACCACATTCAAGTACTTCAGAACCACACAGAAACACGTACTTTTCCAAGGCTCCCCCACGGTTGTATACGAAATGACTCCACAGACCGTCAAGAAGGCAATCAGGATGAGAATTATGCTCCTCTGCAGTCGAGACAGCTGCTTCCATTTCTTCCAGAGAGAAAATAAGAGGAAGATTCAGCAGGACATTAAGAGCCCACTCCACCAAAACTAAATCCCTATCTGTTCATTCAAAGCAACAAATGCAAAACTAAGTTTAATGTTACCCTCTGTTTCCAACTGAGAAGAAGTCCGTTGCTTATTTCCTCTGATGACAGAGATAGAACAGGAACAGAAATACAACGTGCTGCCCTGTGGCACAGTAGGCTTGGTGAAACATGAGAGCCACTTGCTGCAAGAGCCCTGGAGAATGCCACATGCTGAGACTGTCAGAGAACGTCACCTGCAGCATGCGGCCTTTCAGCACAGCCCTAGCTGGCTGACCTGTGCACCTGCCCAGAAGTCAACTTGAAAACACACCACAGGTCTCTTCCTTTCTGGCTGAGAGCTACTACTGACATGCAAAACTGGGAGAATGTGGCAGGAAAACTAAAAGAAAATAACTGTAGCAAAGAAGAAAGACTTTAAGTAAGCTTCACACCAGCTACTGCCCAGGAAAAGTATGGTACACTGCATCTCAAAAACACATTTGTAGAACTGACACACAGACCAGTTTGTCACCAGAAAAAAAGTCACTGATCCACACAAAATAAAGTGACCAACACTATAATAAACAAGACAAAAAGAGAACGAAAAATGGTACTTGCACCAAATCACTAGAAGTCAGAAACCAAATGCCACATCAATCTAACAGAGAAGTCAAACTGAAGAACTCCAATCCACAGAGAAAGAGGTCAGAGTTAAACATTAAGTTACCATTCTGTTGCTTTTCTAATAATAGAAACAAAACGCACCAAAGCAAGAATTTGCTTCCAACTACTACCCTCGGCAGTAATTACAGAAAGGGACCTTTAGCGTTAAAGCCAGGCTTGGCAACATCCCGCAGTTTCCTACGAACCTCTCCGTACCTCACAGCTCTTCCTACAGTTCTCTGTTAATAAGTGCCAGAGGCCACAAACATGCCAAGGCGGACTATGTCGCCACGCAGGTCGCCAACCCCCCCGCTGGCAGCACCGCACCCCTGTCCCACGCACCCCGCAGAAAGCCTCTCCCGCTCCGCCGCCTCCAGCTCCATAAAAGCGTCACATCCCTACTGCAAAAAGACGCTCGGAACGCGCCCCTTCACCCCGTCAGAGCAGTCCCGCCCCGCACGGCCCGCAGCGCCCCGGGCCCGGCCGCCCTCACCCGCCAGCAGGAGCGCCGCCTCCAGGCCTTGCTGTTGTTGTAGCCGCCGGCACACACCGCCTCCTCCGGGCTGAGGGTGACGGAGATGAAGTCCCGCCTGGGCGGTGAGGCGGCGACGGCGGTAGCAGCATACATGGCTGCAGCCTCAGAGGCCGCAGCCCGCCCGCCCCTTGCCCAACCGCCCGCCGCCCCGCGCGCCCTCCGCCATTACCCCACAGCCTCCGCGCACCGAGCGACGACTGACGGCTCGTTTCCGGGTGTCGCTCTAAACCCGCAGCACTTCCGGGTGCCGCTCTAAACCCACAGCACTTCCGGGGCTCTATGGCGCCCCCAGCAACAGTCGCACGCGCCATAGCGACGGCGGGCGGGGCCTGAGCGAAAGGTGGTGGGCGGCGTAGGGTCCAGGAGAAAGGCAGTGCTGGGCAGGGCCGGCAGGCCTTTACGGTAAGAAACTGAGAGATTGCGGAGAACTACCTCTCAGAAACTGGCACGACCCGGGCTGAGAGCCTGTGGGTGAAAATAAGGGACTGAAGCAATGCAGGCCAGCTGTCGGCCAGGTCTACCAAAGGCCGCCTGAGTAGAGCAGCCTGTGGCAGAGACCTTGCTTCAGCTGCAGGAAATGCAGTGTCTGCAGGCACTTGTCTTGATGGGGGATTTTAACCACCTGGATATCTGCTGGAAAGCAGCATGGCAAACTGAAAGACCCCTGGAGTGTGTTTGAGAACTTCCTGGTGCAGGTACTAGACAGACAAAGCAGAAGGGAAGTGTCTGTGGAGCTGGAGCTCAGCAACATGGAGGAGCGCATTAAGGAAGTTAAGGTTGGAGGTGCTCTGGGCTGTAGTGAACATGCTCTTGTCAACTTTGTGATTTTGAGGAGGATGGACCTGGCAAAAAATGAAGTCAGGGTCCTGACTTCAGGCTGTTTAAGGCATTATTAAATTAAGTCAGTTGGGAGGTTGTCTACAGTTAAAGGAACAGAGCTGTCAGCTCTTCAATGGTGCCTGAGGGCACAGCAATACTGAACAGACATGGAGAAGGCTGAGGTATTCATCAAGTTCTTGTAGCTTGGTATTCAGTGGCTGCCAGGCTTCTTGTGTCTGTCACATCCATGGACCTCACATCCCTGAACCTCTAGGTGGAAGCAAACTCCCCTGCTCTGTAAGTCCGAGATGGACTCATGAAGCTGAATGTGTTCAACATGCATACAGGGATCTTAAGGAAGCTGGCTGTTATGATTACTGAGCCACCCTCCATCATATTAGAAAAGTCATGGCTGTCAGAAGAAGTCAGTTGGGATTGGAAAAAGGGAAATACCACTCCCATTTATAAGAAAGGGAGGAAGGAGGACTTGAGGAACTACAGATCTTCCTAGAAAACATGTTACAGCATGTGAGGAATGAGCAGGTGATCTGAGACAGCCAGCACAGCTTCGCTAAGGTCAGACTGTGCGCTACCCATCTGGTAGCCTCATATAATGGAGTGATGGTATTGGTGAACAAAGGGAGGACAACTGATACCATCTACCTAGATCTGCAAGCTTTTTGCAATGGTCCCATGTTACATCATTATTTCTAAATGGAGAGAGATGGATTTGAAGTCTGGGCTATTTGGTGGATAAAGATTGGTTGTCATTGGTGGTTAGATTGGTGGTCATGGATGGGCTCTGGGCAGCCTGAGCTGGTGCTTGATCTAGTGGTTGGCAACCCTGCCCGTGGCAGGTGGATTGGAAATAGATGATCTTTTAAGTTCCTTCCAATCCAAGCCATTCTATTATACTCTGTCTCCCAGCATAAGAAATTAAGCTGCCAAAGCAGCTCCCCAGCCCAGGTTGCACAGATAGGCATCCAGGCGGGGCTTGAACATCTCTAGAGAAGGAGATTCCATAACCTTTCTGGGCAGCCAGAACACACAAGGTATTCAGCATCCTAATTCCACTTCTCAAAAACAATCTCTAAAAACGTATCAGCAGTTCAGGGTTCACACGATTAAAGCATACAAAATAAGAACTGTAATTCAGTTTCAAAAAGCATTTTAGAAAGTACAGAATATTCTTTCTTTGTAGCACAGTGCCATTTAGAACAACCTGGGCCTGAATTGACAAGCAATAATAACAAAGATACAATGCAATTACTTCTTGGATGCCAAACTTGACAACAGGAATGGAAATGACCCATACAAAAATGCACAATAAAAAATACATACTCAAGTGTCAAAGACAAATGCTCAATTTATACTAAAAATTCTACAAAAATACTGGTTGCACATGCAGTAAAAGGTAATCAGAACTGCAATTAGCTTGTCTGCACATAAAAAAGGCTAATTACTCATGTATATGTGGATACACTTTGTATCTTTAAATTCTGCCATCAACATTTAGATGTTTTCTCTATAAAACATGAGCCTACTTTAAAATGGTAATGACTTTCAAAGCTATTTTTATTTTCTCCAACATTCTGAATACAGCTTCACAGGAAGAATTTCAGAAATTCAATTATGTAGAAAATTAATGCTTAGTATCAGCATTGGCAATTCTATAGTTGAAGCAGAGACATGAAATGCTTCATCTGAAACTTCTCCTCATCACCTTCCTTACAGCTGTCTGGGGGAAAAGCAGAGTGTGTTCGTCAACCCAATCCGGGTCAGCAACGCACCTGAAGAGTCCTCCTGAGGGGTGAAATGACTTTGGTGTGCAGGATCTGCAGCATGACTCTGCTGGGACAGAGCAGGAGCAGGTGATTGTGAGGCATGGTCACCCTGCAACCCCTCAGCCAGGGCTGAGCTGCTGTGCTACTGAGATTCTGCAAGTTACCTTCCTTAATTAGTTGATATATTATGGTCATGGTTAATCTATGTTAAAAGGAAGGCATCTAAAGAATTATTTCCTTAACTGAAAAAGTGCTGGATAACCACTTGGCAAGAAATTGTGGAAGCTGAGGCGTTTTACTGTGTACATTGCTTATGTTGGGATTAAGCTTCAAATTCTGCCATCACAACTTGTTTCTCCTGTCACTATCACCTTCAGGCACTTCACAGGAGTCCCTCCCTGAGGGATGTTATACATATCAAACAGATAAATAAAAAGCAAAATAAATGAGTATTATAAGAGAGAAATAGGATTGTTATGAAAACCATTCTCAGTTTTTTTCTTCAGTTGTTCTCCTCCCCCCTTATTTAAAAAAAAAAAAAAAGTAAGAAAGATTAAAAATGAAACAGGTCACTGCAGCTGTAAAAAGCAATCGATCTGAGCTGCATATTTACTTACATTTTCTTGGAACACCACCACTGAGCCTACATATGCAACCTAGTCTAGACTGTTGCAGAGTCCACATCTCAAGCAAAACTTACGCGCAGAAGAACCCCAGCTGCAGCACGCTCCTCCACTGATTAGAGGATGTGACTGCCAAAGTGGATCTCCTGACCAGCAGAGGATTACAGAAAATATTGATCTTTGGACAGAAAGGGTCCAGTACACAAAGCCATTCCATACTTTTCAGATTGGGGCATTACAATGATTCTTCTTCAGCTCTGCACAGTTTAAAACAAACAAGCAAACATACATAAAAATGACAACAACAGCACAGACAAGATACAAAGGAAGGCACTGCAGAGATTTCATCTTCATGAATGCAAAGCTTATTGATTAGACTCCAGCTGGCTCTGTTATATATCTATATGCAGAAGAGAAAGGAAATATAAAATCTGTCTGGTACCTGGAAAGTACTATTCATCATTCATATCATTGTCTACAAAACAGACCAAGGTAAAGGGCACAGACTTCAAAGTTACCAAACAGATCTAGTGAGTATGCACAACTGCTATAAGGATTTTGCATCAACCTGATATTGCAAAGCAAGTTTTCACAAGGCACTTCATATGACATTTCAGTAGGGCCAGTTCTTACAATGGCTCTGACAGACATGCATCTGACTGGAGGGGAAGAAGTCCTTCCTCTTCTTCAGGAACTTCCTAGCATTTCCGCTTTGTCTTCGTCGAGTATAAAGGGAGAACTGAAGTCTTTGTTCTTCATGTACGCCTCCAGACCCTGAGAACGTGTGAAAATCTTCAAGTTAGGTTGTAAACACATCAGATTGGTCACGTGTACTGTTCTAAAGTCTCTGCAACATTTTCAAAGAATGACTGACTACCCAAAGTTAAAAGGCCATGTGAAGGACAGACAACAGTAACTGTTTCCCAGTGACAGAGTAGAAAGTGCTTCCATACGAGCAGAGTTCATGAAGGAGAGGCATAGATGGACTGTAAAACAGTGGACCTCAGACACAAGCTGTGCTGGGCAAGGTGAGGCATGGGGCAGATGTGTTCTAAACTCATACTAGAACAATCCTAGCAAAGAAAGTAAAATTGTCTCACCTTTTTTTATTATTCTTATAAGGCACCAATTGTGGTGAGCCAGCTAACTGCAGACAGGAACTTAGTGAAGATGTAAAGGTTTTCATTCAGTGGATCTCAAAGTACTAATAAGTCCTAACAAAAATTCATAAGAAATGAACAAATCTAATTTTAGAAATTGCTAAAACGTGAAGATACGTGAAGACTGAACAAACTGCTCAAAAATAAGCCACAGTGGAACAAGTACTCCCTTTATCTTACCATTCCTGAGCTGAAGAAATCTCATTTCTGTAAAGAAATCAGATGCATTCCTGCATATTCTTAAAAATTTTACTTCCATAGATTCTCACCTCTCCGAAGTAAGATACTAATGGAGAAATCTCACACACGGCTGGAGGATCTTCAGTTCCTGAAAGACTGAATAAGAGAACACCGGGTTAACTTCTTGCTATGCTTACAAAAAAGTGCATTGTCCTTGAAAGTTTGTCTAGAATAAGACATCCAGAAGGATACAACATTTGTTATATTCACATGCATCAGGTACCACTTGAATATAAACTATGAAAGTGAAAGGGAATTAGCAGGTTCTCATCAAAACAATTATATGACTTTTTAAAAGGTGCTTTTTGAATAAAACCAACAGCTTCTGGGTTTATTAAACTTTCAGTTGATGAAGTAATTGTCCCACGTAGTAAAAGCAGCTTTACATTCAGTATGGTGCAGGAAGTATCTGAACTGGCAATTGCTATAATGTCCATCTGAGACTCTTGCTGGGCTTTAAGCACTGGGACCACATTCAGAAAAGCCAGGGATGACTACAAGCTCCTTGGGTTGGTTACATCCTGAGGGATAGAAAAGTCTGCTTCTATCTAAAGCGGTTGTCTCACTTTGTTCAAAGTGCTACAGGAGGAGTTGACTTGTGACCTCCACGGCAGGTATTTCTGCCAGAGCTAAAGCAAAGGGTACCATGCATTAGTGTCTAAAGTACCAACAATAGTAATGAAGCAGAGCTGTAAGAGGATGTTCGGAAGAGGCCAGCTGAACAGAACTCACACCAAATGATCAGACAAATGCTCTGATCTATAGAGCACAGTGTGCACGCCATCAGACAGCTATTAGGCTTGGGAAGCCGTAGGCAAAGAAGCTGCAGAGAACATCACTGAGGTTCACACCTGAGCTTCTCTGGTATCCTGCAACCATCTTCATCAAGAAATCTGGCCCCAGCTTTGAGAGCCCAGCGGTAGTGCTGGGCCAGAAGAGACTGTCGAGCAGTGGTAGGATTGTCCTTCTCAGCTGTGTCTGCATTTTTTAATGGTGAAAACTCCTCTTCTCTCAAGACTTCAAATGCCACAAAATTTCTATCAGCAAAAGGGAGAAAAGAAGAACAATGAAAAATAAAGCTAGCCATCAGCTTTGTTCTCAAAAAAATGCAAAACCAACTATCATGCGGAAGGCCTCATACACATTCTAAGCAGCAGTGATGTACACAGCCTGGAGCAGAGTCAAGCTAAGGAAAGTCCACCTCTCACCTGAAGTACCAGGGCTGTATGACAGAAAAACGGAATGAGATGCAACACCTGAAGCTCAGATACAAGGCAGCACTGTGCTGCTCACATCAGAGCTCTGCACCCCTGGCTCAAAGAAACAGTCACTCAGCAAGAGAGCCTGTGGGCAAAGAGTGACTCAGGATTGCAGTTTCCAGGTATGAGTAAGCAATACAGCAGGACATACAGTCAAATGTATGTACAGAAGTTTACCAGAAAAGGGAATCCAAATAAAACCACAGCAGCACTTTCATGTTTCTGTACTTCACACACGAAGAGCATCTGCCAAGCAATTTTTTCCATATTATCAAAAAGGTACATGAAGTAACTGCTTGCAGTTGTTTCAAAATCCATAGCTCTGCATTATTTCTACCACAATGACTTTCCTTTCAGGTATGTTTCCTTACAGACTGCATGTCAGGAAATGGAGACCAGGGTTCAAACCTTATCCCTTTTACCTACAGTGAATCCTCATAAAACAAAAACACTATCTCCAAACAAGATATTTCAGTTTGCCTAAGGTCTCTTTTTTGTTGTTAATTTCAGCCTAGAACAGAATATTTGTTGCTGAATTCTAGGCCTTGGAAAAGAGGATTTATAAACTGATGGTAAATTCCTTAATTATTAAGAGTCCACATTCACTGAACACAAAGTACCACCTGACTGTGTTAACACTGCAGCACAGCTATCTTTGCTGTCTTAGAGCTCGGCAAGTCAACGTTTACAGTTCCTACAGCAACAGTAACTGCAGCCCCAGGGTGCTCCAGCAACCTGCTCCCTGCACACTAAGGGTGTGAACTGGCCCCAGCTTCTCATGCACCTAAAATCCAACAAAAGCTGCAGTTGTCACAGAAGCTACAATTATGAAAGGCCCAATTTCTGAACATTGCAGTATGCTCTTGTATTATATGCTGGCCTTGCTTTATGTCTCCTGTCTTCTTTCTTTCATAGGGCCAGCAGAGGGTGGGCCAATCAAACCGTCCTTAGCAGAATGAAAGGCTCCCAAAGAACAGTCAGAGCAAGCCAGCTGCTGCACACAAGGACTCAGTGAACACACTGTCAGTGCCTGCAGAATTACTGCCACACTAGAGCTTGGTAGATCCAACAGTCTCTCTAACACAAACTACACAATCTCTGTCAAGGTCTTCTACAACTTACAGTCAAATAAACACTGAAAAGGGGGAAAAAAGATCACTTTGCCACTAACTTAGAGAACTGGAATACATCAAACACAAACTTCTCCAGCTTTATTCCATTCGGTTTTAGCGGTTTTACCAGATTTCCCTCCTCATCAATGTAAGGCACTTTCTTTATGGCCACGTGGTGCTTCAGCTGGGACTCGTGTTTTCTGCAAAAAGGAGGACAAACAAGCTCATTTACTTTATGCCCACTCTGAAAAAAGAAGTACATTTCCAGGAAGCAGATCACTACTCCAGGTCATACCTCCACTGTTGTGGACTTGACCTGAAGTCACATCCAGGAAACACTTCACTGAGCAAAGCAGCCTGGACACCTGTGTGGTAGGCAGCAAGGGCACTCCACTCCTAATTCACAGTGTAACATTATAGGGTAAAGCAAAAGGTGAAGGAGTGCACAGGTTCAATCATGGGCAGAGGAAAAAAAAGGAACCCAAATTGTTATTTGACCAGGACGAAAATGGAGCAGAAGCAGATCCTTCACTCAAAGGGGGAATTGAGCCCCTTCTGGAATATTGCTCTTCGCCTACTACAACAAGGAATATTGTCTCCCTCAGGACTAGACAGAAATGACAATTAGGTCTCCTTTAACTACCCCCACACCTTTAGATTACATCAGTTTCATATCCTCCCAGAGAAAGACCCCACAAGAAAACTGTACCTCCGTTCCAGGATCAGAACCATAACTAAGGGAAGAAAGCTGCTCCCTGAATGCCCAGTACCACATTCCTGTTTCCCAGCTCCAAGGTGCAGTCCTCTGCCACCCACTCCCCCATCTAGCTGTCCAAAGGGATACAGCATGAATCTACTAAAATTCCTACTGAAAATCCTGACAGCATGCAGTGTGGTCAGTGATGCAGCCTATGTGGCTGCTCATCCCTGTGGGCTCAGGAAGGTAAATGCACTGGTTTATCCCTGTCGATTTAGCTACAGCAAAGCAAGAAAACTCTCAGTTGAATAAGGCATAAAGAGCATGCTGGGGTGGCCAACAGCAGACACAGCTGTTAGGGACTTTTTGGAGGACAGAGGAGGTGAAAAGCAGAGTAGGAGAAGAGCAGAGTAGGAAGTAACCATAACCATAACTACAACATGGGAAATGGGAACATCCACTCTGCACAGCTGCCTGGTAGTTCTACTGGAACTTACTGGGCCACTGTCTGCAGAAACTCAACAGTGAAGAAATGGTTGCAGATACTGCCAATGCTGTACATCAGCTCCCCATCAGGTCTTCGCTGCTGTGCAGTCTCTGGGCTGATCTCGCTGTACTCTACCACCACCTGAGAGACCCCATCCACACAGCACACCACCCCAATAGGCTCTGTGGGGTAGGCCTTCTCCACCACCTGCAGCCACAGGACAGAGGGCTTATCACAAGGAGAAAGAAAATGCCAACAATATTCCAACTTCCATGCATAAATTGGCCTAGAAGACCTTGCTGATCCTCCAATGCCTTTACAAACACAAGACAATACTGACTACACAGAGTAGCCTGGAGAAATACTCTTCCCAACAACCTGGTATAAAAAGCAGTACATGACCACTTAATTGCACAACAGCTCAGAAGAGAGTCCACAGTTAAAAGAAAGCCACCTCCAGTTAGCATACTGTAGGGCACTTTTCCTATCAAAGTCTTTTAATTGGGACTTGGCATTAAATGAAGAATGCTTAAAGCTATCAGTCTTTAGCTCCCTGCTTACACAGTGTTGATGATTAAAGCAATAGAAACCATAAACATCAGGGAACCTGCTGTTTGTCTGGCTTTCGCCACCTTTCACAGTGGGATATAAGGAGCACCTTGATTAGACTTAAGGGTGTGTTTACAAAACACAACTCAGACCAATAAAGCTTCCAGATATCTCAGGTGCCTTCCTAGAAAAGGAACACACAAAAGGGAAGCAATTTCAGTTTGTAGTTTCCAGTGCAATTACAGTCCCTGCTTTAATAGAAGTTTAATTTCTTCACTGATGACCTGGATGAAGGGATTGAGTCTACCCTCAGTAAACGTGCAGATGACATCATGATGGGAAGAAGAGTTGATCTGCCTGAAGGTAGAAAGGCCCTACAGAGAGATCTGGACGGGACGGATAGCTGGGCTGAGGCCAATGGGATAAAGTTCAACAAGACCAAGTATCAGGTCCTGCAATTTGGCCACAGCAACCCCATGCACCACTACAGGCTTGGGGTGGAAGTGGTTTGAAGACTGAGTGGAAGAAATGGACCTGGACGTGCATGCTGAACATGAGCCAGCAGTGTGCCCAGGTGGTCAAGAAGGCCAACAGCATCCCAGCTTGTGTGAGCAGCAGTGTAGCCAGCAGGAGCAGGAGGGCATTATCTCTCTGTACAGCACTGGTGGGGCTGCACCTCAGTGCTGTGCTCAGTGCTGGGCCCTTCACTGCAATACAGACGCAAAGGCCCTGGAGGTGTCCAGAGATGGGCATGGAGCTGTGAAGGGTCTGGAGCACAAGTGTGATGGGGAGTGGCTGAAGGAACCGGGATGGGTCAGTGTGGAGAAGGGGATGCTCAGGGGAGACCTTATGGTTCTCCATAGTTCCCTGAAATGAGGTTATGGAGAGTTGGGGGTCAGCCTCTGCTGCCAGGTAATAAAGATAGGACGAGAGGGAATCGTCTCAAGTTGCACCAGGGAAGGTTCAGGTTGAATATTAGGAAACATTTATTCTCTGAAAGAGTGGTCAGGTATTGGAACAGGCTGCCCACCATGGCAATGGAGTAACTGTTCTGGAGGTGTTCAAGAAGCATTTAGATGTTGTACTAAGGGACATGGTTTAGTGGGGAAATAGGTAGGGGTGGTAGGTTGATGGTTGGACTGGATGACCATGGAGATCTTTTCCAACCTTAGCGGTTCCATGATTCTATGTTTCTGTTTTCCATTCTACTCTGGGAAGAGAGAGGGGAGTCCTACAAGTACACTCCCAGGAAGGATACAGTGAGTTCTAAAAAGGTATTTCAGACTGCCACACCAAAGTCTGCTCTGAGCAAGCCGTCATTGGGCAGAGACCTGAACACACCAGTACATCCAAGCTCATCCTAACCAGGACCTTCCAGTGTAATCAGATCTAAAGTCTGTGGGCAAACAGCCCAGCATTAGCACCACCTCACCTTGGCACCACAATCTGCTCTTCTGGAAACACAGAAGCCTATGAAGACTGGATCTGCCATTTTGACAAGAATGTTGTCTACACAGTACACATGGACATACTGGATACCACGCTGCTTCATATCATCCAAGATTTTATTATCCACCAAAGCACGATATAAGCCACCATTGCCATCTATAACACAAGAGAAAAGAGGAAGCCCTGGTTAATTAGTGACTTTGCAAGGTTTTTTTTATGACTAACAGAGCTAAAAGGCTAGAAGTCCTGAACAAATTTTCCTGAATAGAAGAGCAGGAAATGTTTTCCAGCCAAGAGTCGGTGCCAGTGGATTTCACTTCCAGCTCTGATGCAGACTCAGTACAGACAAGGCTGTCTCCCTTCACAGCCCGGCTCCCTTATCTGCAAAGGGCTATTGGTATCAGCCTCGCAGGGAAGCATTACAAAAGTTGAAAGTGTCGTAAGACCTTCAGAGGAAAAACACTGAAGGGCAAAAGACTCTGTAGTAGGTGGGAAAAGGATATTACATTTCTTCTCTTGCAGTGCAGTGCAAAAGCACACTTAAAACTCGGCCTGGAGAAAAAAAGACTAAAGTCAGTATTATCCTCTGTGTATTTCTCCCCCACTGCAACTACCCAATGCCATTTCAAAGGCTGGAACTCCATTTGCACATTTGTTCATCATGGATCACCCTTTCATGGTCACCCCTTTAACACTCCTGTCCTCTCTGAAGAATCATTCTGCAGCCACAAAAGTCACAATACTGCAACACAGCCCCAGAAGGACTGCCTTCACCAAGTCTCTTGCTATGTCCAGGTCTAGAGAAGAGGAGAACTTCTCAACACGAAACATTTCATTCATTTTGGAAAGAGTTTTGTCTTCTTGCTGCGCACCGTCTTTTTCCCCATTTCCCACTATCAGCCTTGAAAGTGAGCCTTCAGCCAGGTGGATTTTCTCCACAGCCTGACAGCATCACTTCTGAGCAGGCACCAGCTCTGAGCTGGTGCAGCGAGGGGAAGGAGCTGCTCTGATGACAGCTTCATCCTGGGAGGCAGCACCCCAGGGACTGCCATCCTGGGGCCTCTTCCCTGAAGTATGCACACACACAGCCCTGCCCACACAGGCTGGGCCAAAACTGCAGCAGTCACACTCTTCCTAATCCTGCCAATATTCCCAAACTTTGATGAAAAAAAAAAAAAAAAAGATTAAAA
>VXAB01001045.1:20214-59847 GCA_013399175.1 Odontophorus gujanensis
AAAAAAAAAAGAAGAAAAAGAAACAACCATGCAGTGTGAACAAAACTCCAAGAACTGAACAGAGTTTGCTACATTCTTGATCACCATCTCAAAACATCTAACAGAATTCTCCCATGATAACTAGAGGCATTGACACTGACCTCCCAAGGCTGCTCCTGTGTGCCAAAGCAGGCTAACAGTAATTTTTAACACAGGTTACTCTACCAAATAAGGGCAAACAGCAAGGTACCTGGAGCCATAGCAATTTTCCCCTTCTCCTCCAAGATGGCCTTCCCATCAAAGGTGACAGCTGGCAGCATCCTTTGTTCAAACATGATTACATTGGATTTATCCAGGTTGAAGTAGCTATGTTTTACAAAGAACTCCTCTGTTGGCCCCAGCGTGAACTCACTTGTCATGATGTACCTGGGTAGAAGCAGGTGCAGAGCAATGAACAAGAAAAAGAAAAAACTGCAGATGGAACATGAAAAGGAGGAAACCTCAGGATGGTAAATGTGAAACAATGGGGTATCTTGAGCTCTGCTGTACAGTTATATGCCACTTCCCCAGAATCCATCCTGCAGGAAGGCTCTGCAAGGACTTGATAGCAATCCTACCCACAGCCTTAGCTCTAACCAGGACAGAAAAGCGCTTCCCTAAATGTGCATAACATCTACATATACAAGTCAGCTCCGAAACACTGCAAAGAATTGCACAAAAGATTCATTTACTTCAGTTTCAAATTTAAACCAAGGGACTACAGCTGCTCCTCATACATATTCCCCTCTAGACCCTGTTCCAATAGAGGTATGTCTTTATGCTGTGACACCCAACCTTGCACACAGTGCTTCATGTGAGGCTGCATCAGTGCAGAGCAGAGGGATAATCATTTCCATTGACCAATTAAGAGACAGAAAAGCATCATGTACCTGTCAAGCACTTTAACAACTTGGTATAGGTGTATGTGGTCCTCTGCTAGCACACTAGAATATCCACAGTCTGTCCAGGAGACCCTAGACCTCATACACACACTGATTTACACATATTTGCAGCACAGGAGATACTGGCCTCCAAGGGTACTGTAGGAGCCAGCTGTCTCTTCAACCCAAGAGAGATAAACTGTAAACATTATCAGATGTTGCTGATGGCTTCCAGCAGCACCAGGGATGGATACATCTGAAATTCAGGTCATGTATACATAGCTTTAGAAAGAAACACAAAAACTGGAGAAGAATCACCTTCAGTCTCCTAAAACAATGTGCCATCCTGAAGACCTGAGACATACATCCTCCTTCATTCTTCCCACACCCTGCCTCAGACCAGACAGGATTTCATAATGGTATCTTTTTATAGGCTAAGGATAAGCATCCAGCAGAAAACATTCCCAGAGCCACACAGCAGTGCCTTTCCCTCTCTTACCCACCCCATCCCAGAGGGAACTGACATTCTGCACCTTGCACAGATCTAGGCTCTGCAGCAACCCAGAGGCTTTTGAAAGCAACAGGCAGCCAGGAGAGAAGGCAGACAGCTGCAAACGATGACAGCAGGAGGCAGCCTAAAAATGGAGTGTGGCAAGCATTTACTATGGAGGAAGGGAAGAGTTTTATGCTGTGCCCAAAGATGCACACAGAGTGTCTCAGCATGGTGTCATTTCTCTCTACAGAAAGGAACCTGAGAAAGTACAGCACATACAAGTTCTCTCACAAAGGATCTGAAAAGTGCTGTTTACTGCATTGTAAGTGTCACTCCCAACCCCTGTGCACCTCCATTCCAGTTGTTGGGATCACACACGCTGCCAAAGCTCTCCCCTGGCATGTCTCTGCATGGCACCTGTCAAAGCACTTCTAGAAGACAAGACAGGCAAGACCACAAAGCAAAGACCACCATCCAGTGGGTCCATGGCTTCACCTCACCTACCAGGGGACAGTACACTTGCAGCGGTGTCTCTGGCCAGCGAGCTGCTCCACTTTGAGGATTCTTTCTGCTTGGATTTGATACAAGGTTTTGCCACTGGGCAATCCCACATTGTACATGCCCTTGGGATAGCTCACTCCCAGGCGGGTTCCTTGTCCTCCAGCCAGCAGCAGCACCGCCACTTTGTTCTGTGAGATCTGGTGCAAACCTTGAACAGGAGAAAGAAGCCAACGAGAACATAAGAATCATAAAAATGGGACTCCACATCCCGTGCCCTTCTCCTGAGCCTTTATACAGAGCTCAGGCAACAGCCAGAAGTTGCTCCATGCCAACTGCTGGTAGTACAGAGAGCAAAATGGCACTGTATGCCATAATAAAACAAATCACCTCTCTGATATATGTTTCCTCATCTGAAGCAGCAGATGGTGTAACAACAGGAAACAGCTGTGAAGTGCAGCTTAGCATGTTCACAACAGACCTTAGCACAGAAATAATTTACTGGGAAAGTGGTGCAGCCCTGGAAAAGATATGCAAAGAAGTGGAGGCTGCCGCTGAACCTGGGTCCAGATCGATTGCTCTTGGGCGGGGAAGCATGACAGGACTCAATATGAGTGATCAAGCTTCGTTTATTACCCGGACAGCCTTATTCTTAAAGTGTTAAAGACAGGGGCGTATAGAAAATAGCACACAACCATTGGTAGAGGGCCTTGAGAAAAACAACTCTAAAAACACTCCTGGCAGTTAACAGTTCTGCAAAACACATCCCAGAGGAGGTAACTTTTGATTGTGATATCATGGTAGTTCTGCAGACTCTCTGCTGAAGGTCAGCTCCATTGAGTCGTTCCAAGCCATGCACTCTTCCTCCAATTAGGGTCTGCCATCCCACAGCTTACTTGAACTTGTTTTCCTTTTCATCTGGAAGTGTCCTTGGTTCTCAGCCTTCCTTTCTCATGCTGTTAATCCTGTTCCACTGCTTCTGCTCTAAATATACTTTCTTGTATTCCCAACAGGGGGCAACCATTATCCTTGGTGTTTTCAAGACTCAGATAAAGCCCTGTTGAGCTGCCCTAGGGCTGGGGCAGTCCTGTTCAAAACAGGGGCATCTCTTAATACTTGGACTAAAAAACACATGGACTAAATGACACATGGACCAATAACACTGAAATAGAAGGAAATCAGAATTGTTATTTTTAAGCTCGCCTTTAAATAATCATCAGTTTAAATGAACACTAAGAAGGAAAAATACCAACTGCTGCTATAAAAACCTGTCTTGGTTTTAATTTTGTTTAAAAATCTAGTTTCCAGCTCTAAAAACACAGATGTAAGTCACCCTTGTCACTGTAATCATCCTGCTGACTCTCATCACGGTGGTAGGAGCATATTTCTGCCCCAATATTCTGTCACTCCACAGGTCACTGTGGCAGGCCAGGCAGCCTGCAGGAAGCCGGTTACACAGCACTGCCATCACTTTGCTGCAGAAGAGGACTTGAAATTCACACCATGTTGGCTGGAAGGGAGCTCTAGATATGTAGCCCAACCTTCAGCTTCAACTGAGATTAGGAGAGCTTTCTAGGGGGAAACCTGCACCTTGGGCCTTGGGGTTTCAAAGTTTCAGGAGGTTCTTGGCTAGACAGGAAAGTCTGAATGGGTTAAACTTAAAATCAAGAAGGCACGGATGATTGTACTGTGAGAGATGTACAGTGAGACACATAGCTCTACTACAGCAAAGCTCCAAAATCTGAGTTATGTAGCAGTGATGAAAGCAAAAGGAGCACAGATTTATGCAACAAAGCCCAAACAATTAATGGCTCCATTCCACCTTTACTAAGCTCCCTACTGCAAAAGATGTAACAAAGTGCAGAGCAGGGGCTTAACTATGCCACTGTGGTTGGTACCAGCTGCTGCTGGGTGCTTGGCACATTGTTTGCACTGGCCACTGGATAAGGTACCTCACACAGCTCCTGTTGTACTAGGAAACCTGCTCACCAATCCACAAGAATGGAGGAGCAAGCAATTAAACACCAGTCCAGGGGTCAGCAGTGATGACAAAGTTACCAACTGTGGTTAGAAACCAAAGTTAAACTGTGCTCAGTATGGGTCAGAGTGGTGGCAGGGAATGGAAAGTCAACTCTGTAACTGAAGCAGTGACTGTTACTGTGAGTGAAGATGCAGCTGCACACATTCTGTCTGTTGTCTCCTCCCACTGTATCCCAGGAAAAGGGAAAACAACTGTTATGGTTCTGTCAAATTCAACCAGCACAGCTAGTTGCCCTGCTACTCTGCAAGCAAAAGCCTCTCGCGTGGTCAGTTTATTCCCAGACAAACTTGATTCAGCCTCACAACAGTAATGATAAGCTTCTCATAAAGCAAGACAAATAGTGGTGTCCAAGCAAAGAGCAGGCCTCAGCCATTACCACTGGCAAGAGCAGGCCTGTTGTCACACCCATGATCAAGGACTCCTCCGAATGAATCACTTTCCAGTGACAACCAACCATATTAAAAACCCAGCAGCAGACAGTTGTGGGCCTGGAGACCAAGCAATGCTGAGAGCAGCAGCAGGACAGCTGGCCATGCCTGCACAAGTGCCACAGAACTGCAGCATAAGACCTTCACACTGAACAGTGAGCCCATCAAGCACACACTACCAAACGAAGCAGAGGAAGGGGAAATACTTACATCAACACACAGGTAGCTACAGAGACTTGCTTCTCTGGACTCAAGAAGTGCCTGGCTCATTCACAGCTGCAGCAGCTGTGCTTAAATGCTGCCTCACTGGGACACACACTGAGTCACAGAGCAGCTGAAGTGCAGGCTCACAGCTTCTGTCCCACATGGGGCACATGGCTTCTCTGTACTCCAAGTCTGAGAACATACTGGTGTTTGTCCTTGCAGAGGGCAGGTACCTCTTATCTGTAAATCTGAGAGAGATGGACTATTGGATAATTGGATAGATGGACTACATGGATAAGGAACTGGTTGGATGGTCTCAGCCAGAGGGTTGTGGTCAGCAGCTCCATGTCCAGTAAGAGACCAGTGACAAGTGGGGTCCCCTGGGGGTCCATCTTGGGGCCGGTGCTATGGAACATCTTGATCAATGACACACACACTGGGATCAAGAGTACTCTCAGCAGTGAGCAGATGACAGCAAGCTGAGAGGTACAGCTGGTATGACAGAAGAAAGTGATGCCGTCCAAAGACTTGGACAGGCATGAAAGGTGGGCCCATGTAAACTTAACGAGGTTCAGCAAGGCCAAGTGCAAGGTGCTGCACCTGAGTCACCAGTGGGTCACTCAAAAGGAAGGGCCTTGAGAACCTGCATCCTCCCAGGGGCACACAGATGCAGGAAAGCCTGTGCCAATGCTACTTGCTGCTGCAGGCAATGCTGCCTGGACTCTACACCTCTCCTGGAGAAAGGCAATGCTCAAACACCAGCTCTCAGGCCAACACTGCTGGGGGTCAGCACCATGAGGTCTCACTCCCAGGGATTAAAATGAGGGTTGATTCTCAGCTCCAGCAATAAACTGGATCATGAAAAAACAAAGCAATGTGAAATTTAAAAACTGCATCCCCCTGTCCTGGTGGAAATCAGAAGTGGCCTGCAGGCTAGATGAGGATCAGAGCAATTTGGATTTCAGAGACTTTTGTGGTGTTCTGGCGGTCAGTACCAGTCACATGGGACCTTCTGAATTCCCAACAGCAAGAACTGCTTGCAGCAGGAAGGCCAGCCCCACACTTGGCCTTGCTCACTGCTGACGCTGGCAAAAGTTAGCTGGGCCAGCTCCTCTCTGGCCTGGAGCTGAACACAAAGGACCTAGCTGTCTAGTAAAGTAGTTAAATTAACTGTGCAGCTCTGACTTAGATCAATCCACTCCTAAAATTCAATGTTCCTCAATTTGACATCCTCAAGCCTGATGCAACAAGCACAATCCTCACAGGTCTGCTCCCAAGCCCTCCCTGGCACTCCTGTATGGCTGTTATGAGCCCAGACAGCTGCTGCCATTCTGCTTGGATCAGGAAAGCTCTGTGCAGAAAGACCCGGTGGGATGTGTCAGCATCACTGCTGGAAAACCTGGCTGGGCACAAATGCTTGTGGCAGCCAACCAGGAGTCAGCCTCAGACACAGGGGAGAACTAACCCTGGACTCCAAAGAACCCTGCCCTAGCAGCAGGGCAGCTGCCTCATTATCATTCAGTTCTATCTGGAAAGTCTGACACATCAAAAAAGCTCTTCTGCTCTGGAACCTTGTAACTTCTATTTCTGCATTTTTGTTTCCGTTTGGAAATTTTAACTCCTCTGCACACACAGCCCCACATCTTCACTGGCAGCTCTGGGTTGGGACTGTGCTGGTTGCCACACTTCATGATATTCCTGTGGCCACAGCTGTTTTTTCTCATGTTTTCTTTAAGTTTTGCATCAATTTTCTTACTGAACAGTACTGCTGTATTTTGCCAAGAAAAAGAGGACACGTCTTTGTGAAGAAACAGAGTGTACACTCAGAAAAAAAGCATGAGATGTGCAATACACATATGATGGGGAGGGGGAAGCACAGCACCCCACCACATACAGCCCAGCTCTGAGCACCACCTCTCCCGCCAGCCCAACCTTTAGTGGTCCCAGGAGGATCATGGATCCCAGAAACAGTGGTTTGGTAGGCCACGAAGTGCCCAACAGCTGACCACAGGGATGCAAGCAGGCCAGCAGGATCAGCCTGGTCAGGCACATGGAGTCTCTGTGGCTCAAGGTGAAGCCACCCATCTGCTGGCCAGGCCTGCTCCAGGCTTGGTAGCCACCAGGAGTGATGCAGGAACTGCCACACGTGCAAAGTCAGAGGACACCAAGAGCAGAGCTGTCCTCCAGCGTGTGCCCATCTGCCCTCCTTATCTCAACACTTTTCTTCTCTGCCTCCTTACACTACCTGCCACGTCAGCAGATCTCTACTCTGCTCTCAAGTCACATCTTCCTCCTGGGACAGAGGCCCTATGGTAACGCCACACTGCCCAGAACAGCTGGGCTGCACCACAAGACCGCACATGCTCCCGCAGCTCCTGGCCCAGTGGCAACTCTCACTGCCCCCGATTGCCTCCGTGCACTTCCTACAAGACATTCACATTCCGCCAACCTCGTGCCTCTCCAGTCCGTACCGCTGTATTTAATAGTTTGAAGCAGAAGTTAAATATGTTGGCCCCAAGTGCCTCAGTAGCCCCTGTCCTGAGCTAGGGACCAGACCGGCTGTCTTCAGGGCTGGGCCTGGCAAGTCCCCACGACAACACAGCGGTCATCAACTGCTGCGACCGATACCCGCGGTACAAAGGCAGAGCCGTCACACCGGCTGCTGGCCGCTCCCCCGACGCGACATCGCTCTCTGCCCCGGGGTTTCCGCCGGCAGCGGCGCTGAGCTGGGACTCGGCCGGGGCCGTCGGGGCACCGAAGCCCGAAGCCACGAGCAGCGTCGGGGGCGGCAGCGCACGGCTCCCCCCGCGCAGTACGGGGGTCAGACAACGCTCTGTTTTTGGTACTCCACTATGCAAGAGCTGTGCTCGTGAGTCCGCTGACGCCCCGAACGGCGGAGCCCTGACGACACCTTTCCTTCCTGCCAACCTCAGCAGCAGCTGCGGCTTCACCAAAAAACAGGGGTTTTAGAGACAGCACTTCTTCACAGGGCCGAGCAGCAAGGCACCGAGCGGACACCGCCTGCGGCCACTCAGAGCCCCGCGCCCCTCCCCCGGCCGGCCATCTCCTGCTCGCTCACCTTCGTCCTCCCAGCGCTGCAGCGTGGCGGGGTCGCAGTGCCGGGCGCTGCCCAGGAGCGCGGCGGGCAGCGGCTCCACGCGGCCGTCCAGGCGTTCCAGGTGCTCCCGCTGCCGGGCGCAGTCCGCCGCCAGCCGGCAGTGCTCGCCCAGCCCGGGCTGCAGCGCGGCCAGCAGTTCTGCGCGCTGAGCCGGGTCCAGCTCGGCCCAGAAGCGCAGGAGGTGGTCCTGCCCGACCCGTTTCAGCCGCGCCCGCACCTCTTCGAGCGGCTCCATCCTCGCAGAGCGGCCGCGGCGGCTCCGCGAGGCGGCGGGGCGGAGCCGGGCCGCTGCCTGCCCCTGCTCGGTGCCTCAGCTACCTCTCAGCGTCCCTCTTCTGCCTGTTCCTCCCGTCCCCGGGCCTCACGCCCGGCCCCGCAGGGTACGCTGCTGCCGATTGGCTGTTCGCGTGTGTCCGCCGAGGATACCAGAGGGGCTGGGAACTTCGCACTCTGGAAGCTGACAAGGATGACACCTCTTCTTGTAATTGCACGCGAATCAGCAAGTCCTCGGCGTTATTTCAGCACAGCACGCGGTCGGGCCCTGTCCCACCCAGCTGTGGTGCTTGCTGGGGTTCGCTCTCCTCATCCAGTTTCCCGCCAACAGTGATACAGCGGCAAGACGGGGGACCGCGAGAAAGGCAGGGCCGGTCTGGGGTGCCGTCCGTGTACACACAGTGTGTACACTACTGGTATGTGGTAAGTAGTGGGCTGCATGCTGCCAATGGTGAGAGCAGTTCCATGTCCTGAACTCCTGTTCCTGAGCCCCTGACAAATTCAGCACAGACCCAAAATCCCCAGTGCTCCTGCTGCTGGGCACTGCCTTACCGCTCCAGCCATCAGCCTGTGTGCAGTCTAAACCCAGCTGTCTGCCTGCCCTGTCCATGTCAAAGAGCACTGGTCACAAGATAGACCCCCTGGGGACACCTCTTGTCACTGACCTCCACGTGCACATAGAGCCATTGACCACAACTCTCTTGGCAGTGACTGTCCAACCAATTCCTTATCCACCAAATAATCTACTATTCCAATTACTCATCAATTTAGAGCTAAGGGTGTTGTGTGAGACCATGGCAAAGGCCTTGCAGATCCAAGTAAATTATATCAGTTGCCCTCCCTTTGTCCACCAATGCCATCATTCCATCCTAGAAGGTCACCAGATGAGTCAGGGCCACTGCTGAAGCCATGCTGACTGTCTCAGATCATCTCATCCCTCACATTCCGTAATGTGTCTCCCAGGAGGACTTGCTCCATGATCTTCCCAGGCACAGAGGTGAAGCTCACCATCCTGTAGTTCCTCAAGTCCTCCTTCCTCCCTTTCTTACAAATGGGAGTGATGTTTTTCTTTTTCCAGTCCCCAGGAACTTCACCTGACAGCTCTGACCATTCTAATATCATGAAGAGTGGCTCAACAACCATATCAGCCTATTCCTTCAGACCCTGGGATACATGTCATCCAGCCCCATGGACTTGTACGCATTCAGTCTCATGAGTCAGCCTTGGCCTTGCACTGCCCTTACAGTGCAGGGGAGTTTCCTCTGCCATTCCCACTTAGAAGTTCTGGGATGTGAGCTTCAGGGATGTGAGAAATACAAGAATCCTAGCTGCCAATGAACACTGAGGCAAAGAACTCATTGGCTACCTCATCCTTCTCCATGCCTGTTGTAGCCAGTCCTCCTTTCCCATCTAGCAGAGGTACGCTCTTTTTGGTCTGTCTCTTCTGACCTGTGTACCTAGATTCATCATGACCTGTAGCATCCCTTCTTGTTGCATTTAATGTCCCTCACCAAGTGCAATTCCATCTGCACGCTGGCATTCCTGATCCCATTTCTGCACATCTGGACAGCATCCCTGTACTCTGCCCTTGCTTCCACTGCCTGTACCTGTTCTTACTCCTCACTCTGATCAACAGGTCCTTGCCAAACCATGCTGGGTTCCTGCCTCCTCTGCTTGTTTTCCTATACTAGGGGACAAAAAGCTCTTGTGCTCTCAGAAAGGAGTTTAATAACTCTAAAGAGTAGCCAGCTTTGCTCTACTCCTTTGTCACCAACAACAGCTTCCCAGGGGATCTCACTGAGGAATTCCTTAAACAGGAATTTCCTCTCCCCAAGTTTGGGATCCTGACTTTGCTTTTTGTCAGGCCCATTCTCCTCAAAATCACAAACTCGACTCACTACAGCCCAGAGTGCCTCAGATCTCTCTAATGAGCTCCAGCTCCACAGACACTTCCCTTCTGCTTTGTCTGTCTAGTACCTGCACCAGGAAGTTCTCAAACACACTCCAGGGGTCTTTCAGTTTGCCATGCTGCTTTCCAGCAGATATCCAGGTGGTTAAAATCCCCCATCAAGACAAGTGCCTGCAGACACTGCATTTCCTGCAGCTGAAGCAAGGTCTCTGCCACAGGCTGCTCTACTCAGGCGGCCTTTGGTAGACCTGGCCGACAGCTGGCCTGCATTGCTTCAGTCCCTAATTTTCACTCACAGGCTCTCAGCCTGGGTCATGCCAGTTTCTGAGAGGCAGCTCCTCACACTCCATCTGCCTATCTTGCCCATAGAGGGCAACTCCCCTGCCCCTCTTGCCCTGCCCATCTCTTCTGAAAAGCTTGTTGGCTCATAGGTCCTTCCACACATCCAGTGCCTGCATAAACACTGACCCTTATAAACACATCAGAGAAAGCTCTCAGATTCAGCTTACAAATTTCAACCTGCCTCTTTCCAGCAGAACTCAGAGTGGCTCTTGCTGTACAGGTGTGAAGGAACACAGCATGCTTCTCTGCTATCTCGGCTCTCCCAGAGCAGGTTTGTCCTCCTACAGGGTCTCCCCTGGGTGATTCCACAATCTATTGCACACATGTGGGTAGAAATTTTCCTCTGTAAAGTGATAAAAATAGAATTTCAGGTTGGAACAGGCATACCAGACAGGACAACCTGAGAAAGCAGGATGCACATAAGTATGGGACAAACAAAATGCAAATGTGCACATGAAATGGGAAAATAATCATCAAAAATCTCTAGAACTCCTAAAGAAGAGAGAAAGCAAACACTGCTCCATGTGGTACCAGCAGTGGGCTAGAGCAGAATATCTTACCTGAGAAATGACAGAGCTCCTTAGTTTTAGGACTCTGCTTCAGTAGATAAGCATCCACTGACATGTGCTGCAGAAAAAAGCAATCTTATGTTGTCCCCTGAGCAAAACAAGAGATCAGATAGCTTACATATGTGGTATGACTTTTGCTACCCAATGCCCTTATCTGCCTTTGTGTCTGCTAAACGGAATGACTGCCATTTGCTGAAGTGTAGCAGCACCGTGTAGCAGACTGGTTATCCTAGTACATTTCTTGGTGTCCACACTCAAACATGACACACCACTTGGGAATGTTATGCTCCTGTCTCATGCCCCGATTCCTACCCCACTGAAAGAGCCTGCTCTGCTGATCTAGGCATGTTGCAGATGAAGAGACAAATCCCTCTGCCTCCCAGCCACTCACTCCAGTCCCCACCCCTCTGCTCCTCTCAGCCCTTGTGACAGCCAGTAGACACCAGCCTGCCACCAGATTTCCTGCTCAGAGGGAAAAACAGTCTGATGGAAAGAAAAGCAACTTTATGGGAAGTGCCTGCCCTCCTCCTAAGCAAACAGACCACATCCTTGAGAGGCCCAGCATGCAGCAATGTGAAAGCAGGATGGCATCTGAAAGATGAGGAGAGCAAATGAGGCAGCCTTCCCACAAGAAAAGATCTGCTGCTTCCCCCAGGCTGCACAGCTCCTGCTGTTCTAAGCTCCTGGGATGCTGTACTCACGGCCTGGAACATGCTGGGAGCTATTCCCTGCTTCAGGGCTGGGAGAAGGCATTACCACGAACTGAGCTTAATACATTAGCAACAGAGACAACCAGAGCTTGACAACTAGACTGTGTTGGCACAATTCCCGGTGTGGTTTTAACCAACCAAAATTCCAGTGCATTTTTTGGAAATGTGCTCTGGATGTGGCAGCACTGGGGCTGGCAGTTCCCCCCACAAGAAGGCAGCAGCAGGGCGCACTGCATGTGCTGGAACCTGGTGTCAGCACCGCATCTCCTCAACAGAGACAGCAACACTGAAACCTGCACAGGGCATCATCTACTCCCACAGTCATGCAGCATCATCCCTACATGTGTTGTCAGTGTCATGCAAGAACATGCTCCAGTCCTAACCACGACCACACTGTTAACACGGATGATGAGATACTGTGACCTCTGCTCCACTGCAGGATGTGCAGTCTGCCACCAGCCTTACAGGGAACGTCAGACACTCGTGCCCTTCCTAGAGGGAAGCCACGGTGCTGGGACTGGGTAAGTGGCATCTGGTGCTTTCCAGTACCTTGAAGGAAGGAGAACTGAGGAACTAAGTTGTTCATATTAAAATAAATAAATAAATACATAAAAATAAAAAGATGTCTCTATTGATGAAAAGAAATTTGTCTGTCCCTAAAATAAACTATTTGCTGAGAGAAGAGGGGAAAAAAAAACAACACTAAACCAACCAAATAGACATAGAACATATAAAGCCCTTTCCAAGAACTTTCAAAATCTGCCTCCCCTTGTTCACCCTACCACCCTGATGAGGAAAACATGAGTGTTGTCACGGTGTTATCCGAGACAGTGACTCAAGGGAAACCGAGAAGGGAGAGAGAAAGGGAAAGAAGAAAAATACCTGCGCCGCCAGTGGCCACGCGGCCGCCCGAGCAGAGCCGTGCGCTCCGGGGGGAGGGGGGAAACAGCGGGAATAGATGGGTCTATAAAAAAAACAACGGCACGATTTGAGGAGGAACGGTAACTTTACTAAATCTAATAAAATTGAACAATTGAGAGAGAGAGAAACAGTTTCCAAACCGAAAGCTGGGAGCTTACGTTAGGGAGGAACTACAGGAGAAGCACACGTGCGGAACCTCTACGGCAGCCGAGGGCGCGCGCCAGCCGAGCCCCGCCTGGCATCCGTACCGAGCTCCGCCCCTCTGCTGCTCCCAGCGGTATTAACTCCTTAGCTCCCTGCATGATGTTCTGATGTGGAATACCGGCACCAAAGCTACAAAACCACAACAAGTGTTCTGTGAGAGTCTCCTGAGGTCACTTTGATCTAGAAAACATAGCAAGACTGGCACTGCAACAGTCAGTCAGGTCCCAGCCTCCTGTTGTCAGAGCAGAAATTTCCATATGGAGGAAAGAGAGAATTTCACCAGTACCCCAATATACTGTCAATGCCAAGAATTGATTCTGGTATTTTCCTACTAAGATTTGCCAGACAGGGAAATTGAACAAGAGATGTTATGGTCACTCAAAATTTGAAATGCCACATTTTCATTCAGTTTGAAACACCTTGACTTTGCTGCAAAGTGTGAGGCTTAAAGCCCTGTGGAAGCACACAGCCTTGCCTCCTGCTGTTACCAGAGCTGAGCAGTGTGACCTTCAATGATGCACCAGTGAATTTTCCCTGTATCCTCCACAGGATTCAGTCTAACATGGCTAATCCAGGCAGAGACTGCAAAACAAGTAAGCAGGTCCAAAAAATTGATGAAAATAAATATTTTAAAGAAGAGCTGACTGTGAGCAGCCTAGCTGTGGCATGCAGCGCAGACCCAGCAGGCTCCTGGTTAGAGAAAGGACTAGCAATTGTCTCCAGAGGCTGCAGTGGTCCACCAGGCATCCTCAGAGGGCTAAGAAACCCCATACAGAAGAGGAGTGGCAAGAATAGGCTGAGAAGCCAGGAACAGGACACAGCTACTGAAAGTACCAGACATGCCTGCCCTCAGCTGGGAAGCTGATAGTGATGGCAGAACCAGCAAAGGCCACCTTGACATGAGAACAAAGGCCAAGTCTCTACCCTCTTCTCCCTTTCAAACAAACTCAGAGCTAGGGGAAATCACCCCAGCAGATGGCATGGGATGTGTCTGTGATGCAAGCAGCCTCACAATATGAACACCTGCACAGTCACTAATTGCTTTTTCTGGATGTAGAGTGAATAAGCACTGTCTGGATTCTCCCAGGTACTGATGTCCCACTCACTCCTGACAGTGCTCTGCTGTCTGTTGCCAACAAAACAGCACCCAAACATGCTCCTGTTCCTACACAAGCCATCTCACTGCTCCAGGACACTCACTGTTTGACTCTCCCCTCAACAGTATTAATATTGGATGAGGACAGGGTCCCGGTAGGTGTCCCCCTGCCCCCGAGGCTGCCAGGGTGCCCCAGCCAGTCACTGTGCCTATGGAGTGGGAACAAGGACTGTAGTGCTCTAACAGTGCTTTGTTGCAGTGCATTGTCTGACGGAGGTATCCTGCAGATAAGGGCAACAGGTTTTATTAGGGCTAACACACAGACCTAACTGACAGAGCAAATTTCAGGCTGAGTTAGAGAAACTCTTTCTCTTAACACTACTGATTCATACTAAGTTCACAAAAAGAGATGACACAGGTCTTGTTTCTACCACATTTATCAATACCAGCACCTTTCTCCTCCTTTCTCCATAGCAGTAGTAGCTTTGGGCTCCTTGCCTCTCAGCGAGGTGCTGCTGCACCAGCCACAGCCCCTGGGGCATGTAGACTCAGTTCCTGCTGCAAGAACTGTGCCCCTGGTGGCACGAAGCTAGTCAAGCACATGGCACTTCTCTGTGCCTTCTGCAAAAAGTGGTACTTCTCACTCATGTGTGGATGCTGCCACACTGAGAAAGCTGGGCTGAAACATGACTTCTCACCTGCTCTTGCAAAGATGACAGTGAGAGTCATCTCACATTTTGGTCATTTTATTCTTGTTCACTAACCTAATTTGATCTGTAGTGGCTAGAAATGTGAGGTCTTCAGATCTCTGCTTCTCGAGAGACATATTTCACTTTCCACAGGGTTACAGTCTTTGATGTGGAAAAGGCAGACATTCTGGGGAGGGAGTTGAAAAAGCCTCTCAGGAAAAGAATGTTCACTCACCAACCTCGCTAAGGTTGCATCCCTACGCCTGTTCAGATGCATGGACAGCTCAGCTTCAGAAACCTGCAAAGCCCAGCCAGCACACAGCCCTGTCCGCTATTGGGAGCTGACTGTCACTGGAAGAAGCAGAAAAAAAAGCAATCAAGTTTGAGTACAGGTAGCAGAGTCCTAATTCTGCTGGGCAATAAGCAGATTTACAGCAACAGAAGCAGAAGGTGAGGGCCTGTGCTGTGAGAAAAGAGGATTTGTGCCCGTTAGAATAATAGCACTGCTCAAGCCAGTGTTGCTTTTTACGGGCCTCCCTCCTGCTGGGAATGGCTACAGGCAGAGGTCACCAAACCATTCCTTCACAGGCACAGCACAGAGCCGACAGGTGCGTTGCCATCCCATCAGTTCCAGGCCAGAGCCTGCAGGATTCAAGCAGGCAGGGTGAGCCCTTTGGGGCTGGTGTGCCCTCCTGTGCTGCCTGACAGGGGGAGGCTTCCCCTAGAGCTGCTCTGCGGATCACAGGGCACAAAAAAGCGGGGAAGGACTTCCAGAACACCCAAAAGAAGTCAATGAAGATGTGGGTCTGAGGGCGAGGTGTGTGAGGAATGGCTGAGGTCCCTTGGTTTGTTCAACCCAGAGGAGGCTGAGGGGAGGCCTCGTGGCAGCCCGCAGCTCCTCATAGGGAGCGCCAATCACTGCTCTTTGGTGACGACGACAGGGCCTGAAGGAACGGCACGGAGCAGCCAGGTGACGGTCAGGTAGGGGCTGGGGAACGGCTGTGCCCCAGAGGCCGTGAGCGCGGCACAGCTCCCGGGGCAGCGGGCACGGCCCCGAGCTGCCGCAGCTCAGGGAGCGCTCTCAGCCGTAGGGTTGGGATTTGTGGGGCCGGGATGGGCTCGGTGATACCTCCCAGCTCGGGACAGCATATGGCGCTGCGACTCCAAGGGCACGGGAAGGGCGGGTCCAGAGCGGGGCCGCCTCGTGCCGCGCGGAAACTCAAACCGGCGGCCGCCCCCGCAGCCAATGGGCCCGCGGCGCTGCCCGTCGCCAGCCAATGGGAGCGCGCCGCCGGGGCGGGGCGGTGCTGCCGGGTGGTGGTAACTCGCGGGGGTGCGGCGGCGGCCGTGGCGGCTGTTATGGCTCCGGAGCGCAGCTCTCGTTCGTCCCCTCCGGGGCCGCCTTCCACCGGCACCGAGGGGCTGCCCAGGGCTTTCCTGCAGAGTCTGCGCACTCTCTTCGACATCCTGGATGACCGGCGGCGGGGGTACGTGCACCTCCGGGAGATCGAGTCCCGCTGGCAGGGCACGGAGGCCCGCGAGCTGCCTGCAGGCGTGTTGGAGGGTCTGCGGCGGGCGGCGCCGCCCAGCGGGTACCTCACCTTCGAGCGCTTCGTCCTGGGGCTGCGCGCCGCCCTGCCCGGCGCCGACGGCGGGGTCCCGGGCAAGGACAGAGCCCCGGGGCGCGAGCGCGGGGAGCCGCGGGACAAAGAACGAGAGCGCGGCCCCGCCATCAGCGCCTCGCGGAGCCTGGAGAAGCTGCCGATCCCGCACGGCAACGAGGAGCAGCGCGGACAGAGCGCCGGACACCGCGAGCCAGAGCCGGGCCCGGGGCAGCCCCGCGGCCGAGGTGAGTGCTCCCGGAGCGGCAAGTTGGACCGGGAGAGCGGGACGCGCCACGGCCTGGCCGGTTCCTAGGCGGCACCGACCTGTTTTTTCTCTGTCATTTAAAACAACGGCAAATTCTTCCCCCAGGCCTGATGCAGAACTCTGAGGAGTTGCCGCTGCTTTTTATTTCGGCTTCCGTGGGCTTTGTTTCAAGCTCTAGATAAACCGGAATCGAGAGCGTGCTGTTTGCAAATCCTGGTCTTTTCCCACACTTGTTCTTCCCTTTGCATTTCTCCTCATGTGGGTGCTTGTCTGTTTATAGTGGTGACAAGAAGAATTAAGGGCTTGGCAGTAACATGTCCGTAGTTGTCCTCTGGCACCGAGTCTGTGGGTGACCTCCCCGTGGGGTGGATTTGGTCCTTTCTGGGAGTTGTTGGGTGCTGTGGTGGAGAAGTGATCTCCTGCTGGCCTAGTGCTGTGGTCAGTGACAGAGTCCAGCAGCATGTCAGCACTGCCTCTGGGCCCTTCCCCAGGATCTAGGACCCTTGTGCCAATCTGCTCCCACTCTGGGTCAGCGAGTTGTCAGCAGGTTGTGCTGTCCATCCTATGTGGCTGTAGCCCGGCATGGAACCTGCTGTGGGGCATCTGCCTCCTTCTCTGTCTTAGCACAGTGACTGGGAGGCTCATGGAGTGAGTGATTCAGCCAGCTGAACAGATGGGCAGTAGAAAGGTATAAAAATAGTATGTGTTCTTCGATAGCTTGACAGTGGCTCAGTTTGACAGACCAGTGGGAATTTGAGGCTGACAGAGGCAAAAGAGGGAAAGCACTGCTCCCAACACCCCTCCCCTCTTCCACTGGGGAGCCTCCTTCACTGATGTTTTGACTTGCTGTTAGTATGGAAGAAACGTCATAAGGAATACAGGACCTCCTAGCTACTACTGTGCAGTGCTTTGTGATCTCCTGACACGGGGCTCTGTGTGAGAACTTGGTGTTTCAACACCTGAGTCACATGATGACTTCCTTTACTTCCAGAAAGGTATTCAAGATGGTTTGCCTTTCCTTCCCAGTCCCTTCTGCAGGGTGGAAGAGAAATATTAAATGTCACAGAGATTCCCTGCTTTCTGTTTTGCCTCCAGTTTAATCACAGGAGCTTTTCCCAAGGGGATGTTATTAAGCAGGCTGTTTGTTTGTTTTAGCATCAGAAGTCTAAATCTGGAAAAACCTGGGGGAAAGAGAAAAATCCTCCCTGCTAAATAATAATCAAATTGAGAGCTCTCCATTATTGGAGACCAAGCAGATGAGTACTGCAGAGTGTAACTTTCTGATTCCCAAGGATCTCTGCATTGTGGGCTGGTATTATACTGATGTCCTGAGGCTGCAGGTGAGTTTAATGCCTCAGCCCTTGCTGCCAGCTTCCTAAAAAGCGGGACTCAACAGTCCTGAATTCCAGCTTGATTCAGCAGCTCAGTGACAATTACAACTCGGAGTTACCTCTTCTCTTTTAGCTCCCAGTCTTGTGAGTATGCTCAGTGATGCTTTCTGCCACAGGGAGCTTTCTTAGTGTCAGGTGGAGCTGATGGCTGCTCCATCTACCCGGCTGAGAAGGAGTTGGGCCTCAGTGCAGCAAGACCTGGCTCTCAGCTGACTCAAGGAGAGATGTGCCTGGTGCCATTAATTGGGAGGTGCTGGGGGTCCAGTTGTCTCAGTTAGATTGCAGCATTTGGACTCAAGGCTGTTCCAAGGCTCTGGCTGCATGGTGTGGCTCTTGAGAGAGCTGTGGCTGAGAGCGGGGAGGTAATCTATCAATACTTGTAGTCACCAAATGCTTTGAGGGAGCTCTCCCTGTCTGCCCTTCTGGAACAGTGGGTTACTCACAGGGTGCTGCCCATCTCTGCTTCCCGACCTAGGTCAGATCCACTTGGCTGCTGCCACAGTGTCCAGGAGCCCCCAGCATCTGCTGGGACAAGGAGGGATGGTGAGGCTGAAAGTGAAGGAGTCATTGTGACAGCCTCCCACTGCTGTTTTTTAGCTTGCCTCTCACAGCGGCGTCCAACTGTCTCAGCATATGGGGTCTTTACCCCCTTGGTTCCAAATGGGAAAGCTTTTGTCCCTTCTGGGAGTGGGGGAAATCAAGGTGCTGGGTGGTCGGTGCCTTGCCCAGGGTGGTGCCCCCTGGGTGCTGCCTCCTTCCACCACAACCAGGGTGGCCTGACTCTACCACCTGCCTTGCACCAGCAGGAAGGCGCAGAATACTTTTGTAGGTAGCTGTTGTTGCCCAGGCCACTGCAAGTGTGTAGAACAGCTGCCAGGTATCTGGGAAGTCACTGTCTGCTGAGGGCTGGCCTTGTGCCCAGCAGGGGATCTCCACTGGAGATGGCCATGTCTCATGGAAGGATCCCTTCTGTGCCCAAGAAGAGCCATTCCCAGCTCACTAGCAAGGGCTCAGTTTTAGCCATTGCACTGATAACACAGGTATGTGGAGCTCTGCCCTTTGATCAGTGAACACCTTGTTAACAGAGATTCACCCCAGATCAGCCTCAGTGCTTTTATCATGCCACACAGACTCAGTAGTGGCTCTTCAGAAGGAAAAAAAAAAAACTGACATGTTTTTTCCATCTTGCAGCTCTTCCCACAGGCTTCTTCCTGGCTTTGCTTTGACATTCTGCTTATTGAAGTGACTTGGTCTGAGGACTATCCTTCCACTACTTCCCATTCAGGATGTGCTGCAGGTTCAGGAGAATGTGTGCTCAGTTGTGCCAGTCTTACTGGCTTAACTGTTCCTCCCTGGTAAATATGGGTGTCTGAAACCAAAGATGTCTGGCAAAACAGATGACTAAGTGATATCAGGCTTTGTGTTAAGAGAGGTGCCAGAGACCTGTCTGTGCTGGAGCCCTTGCTGGCAAGAAAAGTGGGATGCTGTGATGAACCAGCAGTAGAACTTCTCATGTGCCACCCTGGTACCTTTCCTGAGTGGCACAGTCATGGCCTGGAGTCATCGAGTGAGGTGAATCAGCAGCACTGCTGCTGAGGTGTTGCTGGCTGCTGCTGTGAGCCCACTTCTACTCCTGTTGCTGAACTGGTAGATGCTAGCAGCACAGGTATCCTCACAGTTGTGCAGTTCTCCCATCTCACTGCCTCTCTGCTTCCTCTGGTGTACTGGACTCATCTTCCAGATGAAAGGTGGACCTCAGCTCCCTTCTTCTGCCCTGCACTCTTTGCATCTATGTGCCCTGCTGAGAGCTGTGTAGCAGTGCAGGGCAGTGTACCAGGTTGGGCAGACTGCACATCCCGCTCAGCACTTCTGTCCCTCCTGCCTACTCATGCTAGAGAGCGTGCTGTGCATGTCTGGCAGGTTGGAGGGTGAGAATTGCAGTGGGTGGGGGAGCCTAGGAGGTGTGTGGGCAGCAGTCCCAAGGAGATACGTCTCTTGCTGCCTGCTTTCCCTTGTCTACCTCCCTGTTACTTTTCTGGTACTTCTTTGAAATTCAGGCTAAGAAAGAAACTCTTGAGGAAGGCAAAAAGCTATGACCAGAGAACAGAGGGAGCAGCAGGAGCAAGGATAAACACAAGGCAGGCTCTGCTGGACACTCGGCAGGGGCCTGGAGCAAGAAGGGATTGCAGCATGCCTACTGCCCAGGCATGTTAGCAGAGGGTGCTGGCTGCACCCCTGGTGCCTTGGCACCATGGTGCTCAGCAGCAGGGCAGTGCTCTGATAGCATGTCCAGAAATGCAGAGCTGAGTTGGCGTGGATATGCGACTTCAGCAGCTGCAGGTGCTCAGCTCATACCTGCTTCAGCACACAGTCATCCAGCACTAGCAGGAGGCATCTGATCATGTTCTCAACCTGCCAGCCTGAGCTTAATCTGCAAAACCAGGTTGTGTGTGGATTTGAACCAGCATCATGTGTTTGTAGTAGGTCAGCCTTTTAATAAATAGGATGTTGGGATTTTAGAAAATCTGGCTACAGGGTTTCCAAAATTTTATTATGTGTTAAGACCACAGGCATGAGGTTTCTGGTGTGCATTACCTCATTTGACAGCAAACATGTATCTGGGTGTGGAAGGAAAGTGCTCTGAAATGAGCTGGTCTGCTCTTCATGGCCACCTCCAAAGCAAGCTCCTCATATGTCTGGAGACAGAGCTGACACCTGATGCTCTCTGGTGCTGCCAGGCTGCTGCTGGTGCAAATGGGTCATGGAACCACCTGTGTGGCTTAGCCTATCACAAGACAGACCCTCCATCAGAAGGAAATGAGTGCCTGGAGGAGCCTATGCTACCTGAGTGGGAGCCAGGAGTCCTGTGAGGACAGAGCAAGGGCAGGTGGAGTTGCTAGTTATTTGGTTGTGCTGAGACTGAAGCAGCATTGCCTGGAGGCTGCCTGCTGTATTCAGAAGATGCAAGTACCCTCTGTAGTCATGCCTGGAACAACCAAGTGAGGATCTATTGAGGTCTATCTGTCTTGCCTGTACAAAGATTTTTAGCAAATGCCAGGTGCTTACTCAGCTGCTCCCTGGCTGACTTGCAGGAGTGCCTTGCAGATAACCCTATGGAGGGGCAGTGGAGAGGTTCCTGTTGCAAGCAGCTGGTGCCCTCATGCTTTCCTTTGTTACAGGTATTGATGTTAAGTCTGCTGGGGAGTCCCAGGGAGATGGTGGCCATGCAGGCCCTGGTGATGTTCGGAGACATCAGAGGGGACGTGCAGAACACCGGAGACACACTATTGCCAATGGTGTGGACTTTGGCATGGTAAGAGAACAGCCCTGCCATGGGCTTCTGCTCTAAGTGTGGATATTGTAGAGGTTCCTCACTGTGGACTATTGCTATCTCCTGCCCACTTTGCACATGGAAACTGTAGAGCCTTTGGCTGTTAGGAAGATCCTGGTGTTTCTTTCTGTTACAGAGCTTTGTTAATGTATGTGATGTCCTTGCAGTTATTTCCAAGTTATTTTGCTTCTTGAAATATGCAGGGGAAGGAGGAGGTACATATTTCCAAGAGCTGGGTCGGTCTATGGGGTTGGCACATATGCTTGTCCATGGACAAAAACTTGGACCAGGAAAAGCCAAAGTTTACCTTACAGTGTTAGGAGGCCCTAGTGCTGCAGTTGTCTTGGTATGTTGGTCTCTGGGCCTTTCAAGTGCTCCAGCAAAAGTTGTCTGTGTGCTGTGCTGATGACTGGTGATGCTGAGGCATGCTGTGCTGCAGCTGAGGACTCTGAGGAGCCAGAGCAAGCTATGCAGACTTCCCTTCCAGCAGAATGTGGATGGAGCATGGAGAAGAAACCTTGTGTTGTGATCTCTGCTAGATGATGTAGGTCAGGGCTCTAGCATAACCTTGTGGCTCCTGAGATTTTTTTTTTTTTTGCCAGTAATGTAAAGAAATCTGAACTGAATTTGGCTGGGAAGCCTGGAGAGCCAGGACCTTGTTTGTAGGATGAATGGTCATCCAAACTTCCTTGCTGCATCTACATTGCCATGGCATGGGAATTGCTGCCAACGCTGCAATTCTCATGTCTGCACTTCCCCTTTTTTGCACCCTGGTGTCACTCACTGCCTGGACTGTCCTTGTGCAGCATTGACTGCAGCATTGCACTGGCTTTGGGAAGCATAACATGCTCTATTGTCTGGCCTGACCTGCCTAGGAAGGGTTGGTTTATGCATGTGTGGGAAGAGGTCTACTGAGCTCACAGCAATGCAAAGGACTGGTTTCTTTTTCCCTCTCAGTTTGAGAGGGTCTCAGGTGAGAGGTGGTGATAAGAAGCAGTAACTGGTTGGGCTCCCTCTGCTCCTCAGGTTTTGGTGGCTGCTTGGGGAGGGGATGCCTCCCTCTTCTGACAGGGGTCTTGTGTGTGCACAGAGCTCCAAGCTGTGCAACAGAGCTGGCATTGCTTCATCAGCTCCATGTCCTTCCCCGTGGTGGTGAGGAAGGGCTTTGGCAGCCAGGGTATCCTGCTGGAAGCTGGTGTTTGTGCCTGGGACTGTCACATGTGCCATTGCTTTGGGCTGGTGTTGCTTCACCACACTGCTTAGTTGTCATTGGGGATGTGGAAGGCATGTGTCCCACATTTCTTCCCTCCATCCCCATTGTATCCTAGTGCTGCACTGCCTTTGTGTTCTTCCTCCCAGAGATGAGCTGCCTGGCACTAAGCTGTGGGGGTGAGATGCCTTCCCCAGCACCAGGGAAGAAACATTTGGGTGCCAGTTCCACATTTTGAGTTGCAGAGACAGTTGAAGCAGGTTTGAATCCAGGAGGGACTGGATCTGTGCATAGGACAGTGCTCTTGCATGACTACATTTCCATCTTCCTGGGTGCTAGGAAGGTGCTGGGTCCTGCAGAGGCAAGGCACACAGCTGTGGTTAGGCTAATTTGCCTCAGATCCAGAGGGGTATGGGTAGAAGGGACTAATGTCTATTTAGCAGCCCATGAGTACAGTAGGACCTGTTAATCTTGATGAGAGGCAGAGGTTTGGGGGCTATGCTGCAGTCCAGGGATGCTTTATGGTGAACAGCAGGTGTCTGTTCAGATGGTTTTGTTTGTTTATTTCAATGAGTCCATCGATTGTCCCCATTTCCCTATGGCCTTAGGGTAGCTGGGATGGGGCCTGTGGGAGGCTGAGCTCTTTAATTTGTGGGCAGCCCAGGGCATGGTATTCTCCCCTTCCAGCACAGGCAGCACCAACCAAGATCTGCTGTGCCCACTCCACCTCCCAGTCCTGACCCTGCTTAAGAAGCTGTTCTGCCCCTAGGGACGTGCCTTTTGTCCCTGCAACTGGCAGAACTGCTGATGTTTCCTGCCTCAGTGGGTTGCTGCCACTTCCTTCCATCTCCATGCTGACTAGCAAACCAAGTGGGATCAGGATGGGACAGGCAGTTGCAGGCTGCAGCCGGAGCTGGATGGGGGTCCTTGCCATGTACAGCACCTTCTTCATTCCCCTCAGCAACAGCCTGTGCAGTACCAAGGCTCTGCAGTTCTTCCTATGGGTATGTTCCCCTCTGTCTGTCTGAGCCTGTGTGTGTTGCTGCTGTTTTATAAAAAGCATTTCCAGGAGCAGAGGGAACAAGAACAGCCCTGGTGTTAAGGGGGTCTGGTGTGTGATGGGTGTGGGGCTCCTAGTGCGGAGATGAGGACAGGGAAGTGCTGCCAGCCTCAAGAAGTGCTTGGTATATCTTTGTCCGTCTTCTGGAGGGGGAGGGAGGGGTCTGCCTGTGGTCACTTCTGAGATGTCTCCCTCCAGATGCTCTCCAGGAGATGTTCCAAGCTCACCACTTGGCCCTTCCTTTGGGTGCCCTCCATGGGGACAGCTCCTGGTGCCCAGTCTGTGCCACAGGCAGTAGAGCTCAGGTGGCAGAGAGCACAGGTGGCTGTTTGCTGTGGGGAGTGCTGGGGCTGCTCCTGGTCTCCGCATCAGAGCAGCTGCAAGAATGTGAGCTCTGGAAGAGCAGGTGGGGCTGCACATGCTTGCTGGGCAAGGGCTGATGGTTTGCTGTGCTGAGGATGCTCTGTTCCCTGGGGAGCAGGCCCTCCTCTTGCCAGCTCTGTGGCTTCTTGGTGGCAGCACAGTGTCAAGGAACCTTTGGAGAAGGGGTGCTGGTGGGGACCTGAGCTGGGCCTGAGTTCAAGAGCTTCAGGTACTGTAGCTTCCCCCCAGAGCATACCTTGTCTTTCTGCAGATGGCTCTTGAGCTCAAACCTGAAGGCTAAGAAGAACCAGTCAGCAGAAAGGCATTCTTTGCTATGATCAGAGATGCCCCAGGCACTGAAGCAAAGGGGAATGCAGAGGGCAGGGAAAGCAGGCCATAGGTGTTTGCCCAGGCTTCTGGTCTGTGCGGATGACTTAACTGCTTCCTGACAGCAGTGTGAGTTGCTGCTGCTTATAGGAGCTCGCAGCCTCAAGGGTGGTTGCAGGCCCTGTTCTTAGCATGTGCTCAGATCAATGACAAAGTAGAGAAACCTGCTTCTGTAGTGAGAGCTGGTGGGGAGCAGGCCTGGTTTCCCTGGCCAGGAGAACAGAGATAACCTGATAGCCCTCCAGCTGCTGCTGTGGTTCTCCCAAATTGGGAACCTACCCTGAACCAGGATCTGCCAAAGACCATCACCTCCTCTGCATCTTGTGGCAAGGGAGGTTGCCACAGCTACCAGTAAACAAATTCCTCTGTGCCTCATGAAGCTCCTTGGGCTGGTCTGCAGGAAGGGGCCTGGGTTTCATTGCTCCTACAGGCCTTCAGATGGGAGCTAATCATAGGTTGGAAAGGACCTCCTAGATCATCTTGTCCAACCATCCATCCATTACCATTATTACCACAGGCTGCTAAACTGTATCTCACACCTCCTCATCCAGATGCCTCTTGAGCACTGCTAGAGACGGTGATTCTGCCATCTCCCTGGACAGGCCATTTCAGTGCCTGACTACTCTCTGAGGGAAAAAGTTTTTCCTTATGTCCAGTCTAAACCTTCTCTGGTACAACTTGTGACCATTTCCTCGGGTTCTGTTTGTTGCGTGGGAGAAGAGGCCAATCCCCTCCAGGCAGTGCTTCTCTGAGCATTCAGCTTGAACCTGAGTAAGGAGGGAGTAACGTCTGCACTCCTTCCTGCAGCTGAAGCATATGAAGGAGCTGGAACAGGAGAAGGATTTCCTGCTTCAGGGTCTGGAGATGGTTGAGCGTGCCCGTGAGTGGTACCACCAGCACATCCACTTCATGCAAGAACGCCAGAGGCTCTTGGGGAGAAACAAAACCAGCACTGTGAGTCTGGGGCTTGTTCTGGGGATGTCCAGGGAGAATGTAGCCTCGAATAACTTGGCTGGGACATCTTGTTGCACCTGCTGTCAGCCTGGCTCTGCTGCCTATGTTGTATGTGTGTGCCTGCATTGTTTGCCTGGGGATGGGTGGGGGAGCAAGCAGCCCTCCCTGGCAGAAGAGGGGGAGAGGCAGCAAACAGGTCCCTCTGCTCTGGTAGTGTCTTTCCCAGGTGAAACTGACCAATGCAGAAAGGCTGACCCTTCCCCACTGATTAGGACATTCTGCTGCCCATGTACCAGTCACAGGGCTTGGGCCTGCTGAGAAGGATCCAGTGCAGTGCATGCCCTAAGCACAGCTGGCCAGCCCTGCTCACATCCTGCCAGGCTGCAAACAGGATCAGGATTCCAGCCTGACAGAGCAACCACAGCCTTGGCTCTTGTGCTGGCTGTGCTGTGAGGCGTTATGCATCCCATGGTGTCTAAATGTGTGTGCATCTCATGGCTTGTGTGGGCTGGTGAGGCTGTTGGGCTGCGATGTGGGAATGGGGGAGTGGCCCAGTCCTGGGAGGTGTGGAGAGGGCTGGAGGCTGGTGAGCCACAGAGCCTTCCGAACTGGCAGGATGGTTCCCTGGAAGCTGGCACCAAAGTTACACCTGGGCTCTCTTATGGTATCTTCTAGGACTTCCTCCCTGATGACAACCAGAGCCACCTGGGACGTCTGATCCCTAAGCTGCAGGAGGTGAACCGCTGCCTGAGCAACCTCCTGTCAGCTGTGGGCAAGGTGAGAACAGTGCATTAGCAGCTTGCAGTCACTTGTGTGAGACAAGAGTCTGCCCTCGTGCTGACAGCCAAGCTGACATATGGACTACCAGAGCTTCTCTGGGCTATGGAGAGGTGACTTGGCTCTGTTGCCAAGATGGGTCAAGAGAGAATTGCAGCTTGTCTGGGCTGGGGAATGCTCATGGCATTTGGAGACCTAAAGGAAATCCCCCTGCAGCTGTTGATATTCTCATGTGGACAAGGAAAGCATCCTGCTGAGGTGCTGAGTCAGACCTCAGAGCTGACTGTCCTGGATGCCAACCACTGCATGGGCTCCTTGCAGGATCAGAGTGCACTGCAAGGAGTGGTTCCACTTTTGTCTGGCATAGACTTGCCAGAAAACCTGCAACATCCTGCACTGACTGTACTGGTGGGTCTTAATCCTGTGCTGGATTTCACTCTACTCCCAACCCATTAGTTCTCCATTTACCACAGAAACAGTTTCTGGCTTCAGAGGCAGGTTGAGGAGGGCCACCAGAAGGTTGTTGTCTCATCCTTTCCCTTCATCCTCTCCACAGCCAGGGAACCCCTCCTCAGCACTGAACAGGCTGACCCCCACTGCTCCTGTGGGATCCCCAGCCTCAGCAGGCTCCCAGCAAGCTATCAACATGCTGAAGGAGCAAAACCGGCTTCTCACCAAGGTGAGCAGGGATGGTGGGGAGGAGAGTGCTTGAGAGGGAACCATCGAAGAAGGAATATGTGCTGCAGAAAGTAATCCTTTAGCTTGGCCAGCTTTGGTCATCCTGGAGACAGGCTATGCATAGAGCCCTTTCCTCTCACAACTGAGTGTCCCTCACGTGATGGGCTTGGGTTTTTTGCTGGGTATGGGGGCCATTGACCCTGCTGTGGGGAAAAAGCTATGACAAATGAAGACCACGAGAGGGTGCAAATGCTAAGGATGCCCCTTCCCGGATAGACTCGCTGCAGGGGTTTATGTTCTGACACCTTCAGATAGTGGTCTCAGGTTGCCGGGAGCAGCTGGGCCTGGCCTAGGTCACGGGCCTTGGGCACGGCAGAGCTCTGAGCAGTGTTTATCTTTCCAATACAGGAGGTGACTGACAAGAGTGAACGCATCACCCAGCTGGAGCAGGAGAAATGTGCTTTGATCAAACAGCTCTTTGAGGCACGTGCCCGCAGCAATCACGAAATGAGTCAGCTGGACTCCACCTTCATCTAGCACCTGTCTCCCAGCCCTCCTGGCCCCATATTGAGCTTCTCCAGGGGGTTGGTGTGGCTGTGGCTCTTGCCCTAAAACTATTCTGCCTGTTGCTCCAGGTGTTCATCTTGAGGCCCATGGAGGCCTGGAACTGCCCATGGTGCCTCTGTGGGAGGAAGCTGGGGCCAGTGCTTCCCTGATCCTGCTTGGGCAGGCCTTGGGAGTCCCCTCCCTGCCATGCTGGTACATGTGGCCAGCAACGCTGCTCACAACCTGCTCCTATTCTGCAGTTGACTGCTCCCCTACCCTCTGATCTCCAGTGTGTAAGGTGGAAACAGCTGCTACCTTTACTGTCAGAATGGGGAGAGGTGGGGGAGAGCTGCTATACCCTGGGTCTGATCTAGGCTGAATTATGTCTGCTCCTAGGAAAAGAATGCATCTTTAACATTTCCTTCTGGCATTCCCAGGCAAGCCCAGCCATTCAAGGCCATCCTGTCTGCTGCTTGTCCCTCTGTCACAGGACAGGACTGAAAATCTGTAATGGAGCATGCCTTGTTTTTCCCTGCTTCTTGTGTTCTGCCTGCCAGTGGAACCAGACTGGGCTACAGCAGTGCCTGAGCTGGCGCTCCTCCTGGGATAATCCTTTCCAGATTGCTGTAGTGATGCCATAGTTGCAGTTCACACATTTGTGGGCTCCTGTAGTTGATGAGCCATAGACCTGGATCAGGTAACATGTACCTGATGCTCTTTCAGGCTGTTTGCAACTTGAGGCAGATACCTCTACCTCTCTTTGTTTTCCTGACCTGGCAAACATTTCCTTATGTCTCCCAGACTTACACGTTTTCATGATGACTTTAAAAGGAGAGATTATGTCTTGCAGCATGAGACTGATTCACAGTGAGGTTCTAGGATTTGGTTCCTTATTTAACTGAATGTGGTTGATGGAAAGGAAGGTGATGGTTTCTTTCTTTTGCACATCTCCAAGTGGAGAAATAACAGCTTTGCTTGTCCTGGTGGTATGTGCAGGCCACCCATTGTAGGATCCTGGGTGTGAGCTGCACCCTTATCCAGCTCTTGGGGTGGTGGTGTAAAGATGGGTTGTGCTAGACTGATGTATCTTGGAATGCCTCCTTTCCATGCAGCTCTATGATGGCACTTGACCTGAGCAATATTTTCCAGTGTGGCTTGGTACTTGATACTGATGGTACTTTTGTAGGTGATCAGTGTGAATCCCCACGTTGCACAGCCCTGGCCTTTCTCTTCAGCATTGTTTTATGTTTGTACTCTCCTGGCACAGTGCTGTGGCACAACACACTGAGCTGGGCCCAATGTGCTGGGCCTACCGTGCTGTGCAACTTCAGCTCTATTAGGCTGAGAACTGTGCAGACCAACTCCTCGCTCACTCCTGAGAAGATCCTTTTAGCTGTCCAATCCCCTTTGTCCTACCCAATTCTGAGGCTGACCTTGACCTGAAGTTCACTGCATGGCATTCACTTCCTGCGCTTTTCTTGCGCCTGCTGCTAGAGCAAGGAATCAGCAGAGCACTAGGGAGAGGGAGGAAGAGCAAGACAAAGTTTCCAAACCAAATCTGAGAGCTTACGTTAGGGAAGAACTGTAGGGGAAGCACGTGTGCTGAATCTCTGTGGCAGCCGAGAGAGGGCCGAGAGAGAGTGGGCCTGGTGTCTGATGTGGGGCTCCAACTCTCTGCTGCTCCCCAACACAGCATTAATAACTCCCTGTGTGATGTTCTGATGTGGAATACTGGCATCAAAACCACAAGGAGTAGGGTGTTAGTTATCCCCTGGACATCAGCACCTGCCACCCCTTTTATGATGCCACCTCTAGTGTCCTGTGCCTATTTTACCTGAGTCTTAATGAAAAGTGACTCCTCATAACCTGTCTTTAGGGATAATAAAGTGGGTTGAACTATTTAATTTATCCTTGTGTCTCTGGATCAGTCTATCTATTGTTGCTAGCCTTGGAGTTCCGGTCTGTCTTGTCCCTAGGGACTGTGGGTGAGCAGGAGTTGCACAGCCATGAGGGGCCCATTGGGTCGCTACTCCGGGTCATGTTCCCATGTCCTTTCCCTTCTCCTCTGGGCATCCCTGTGCTCTTGGGCTGGGGACACTCATGACCTTTCCTTACTGCTGTGCAATGGGATTACGAAGCACCTATACCCCCCCTTCTCCACCTTTCCAGCTTGTGGCTGCTCCTCAAGGAACTGCACTGTGGGGCTCTTACTCAGGTGGTGCTGGTATAGCTGACAAACATTAATGCTGCTATTTCTTTTTGAGCAGTGCCCTCTTGCAGCACAGCTGAGATGCTGCTGCATCCTGCAGGGCTGACCTGCAATTCTGTGCTCTGAAGCTGAGCTGCCCAAATCTCCCTGGTGTGGGAGCAGAGGCTTGCTGGAGGACCTGAGCCAAGCACCCCTGTGCTTGGGAGAGGGATCTTTGCAGCGGCTCCTTTCAAGTGGTGAGTGGGGCAGCCACAAGTCCCAGACTGGGTAAGAGGGAGTGATAATTACCATAAATGTCCCAGTTTTCACTAAGATGTGAAGTCCAAAAGGTCTTTCAAAGCAAAGAGAGGATCATTGTCCCTGCTCTCAATGCTCCTCTGTGTGTGTGGAGCCATGGCAGCTCTACCCCTGCCCTGGTGCTGGGCCCTGCCTGGCTGCAGGGGGACGTCCTGTCCACTGTCCTGAGAGCCCTGGCCCTGGGCCTGCTCATGGCAGGAAAGCCCTGGGAAGTAGGAAGCCTCTGTCAGGAACAAGCCCACTGGGGCTGGGAGCCACGGGCACTGGGCTGGCCGTGCTGCTGCAGTCTCCCTCGTGGGGCTGGTGTGTGCCTGACCTTCATCTCTGTGCCTGTCTGGCCTGTTACAGTGAGTGTGGATGTCTGGTGTCACAAGAGCTGGGGTTGTGCCCAGGGCTGTGAGCAGTGTCTGAGTGCATCTTCTCTTTGGGCTCTGGTCTCACTGGGTTTGCAGAGATCTGTGAAAGCACAGCCAGGGGTACTGGTCACAGCTGGAGGCTGCTGTGTACAGCTGCAACACAGCAGGTCTTGGCTATGCTCAGCCCTGACACCTGAAATGGTCAGAAAGGAGTGTTGACTAGGTGGCATCTGTCCCCCAGCCTGCCCCAGAGTTTGTTGGATCTCATCCTCTGTGTCCCCAGCAATGCTGTTTGTGGGGAGTCTAGTCCCCCAGATCTGCTCAAGGTTTCTGTCTTCTCCTGCCCAGTCCCATGCCCTTCTCATGCCCTCTGAGGCTGGGCTATGAGTCCAGCAACCCTGTTTAGAGCAGGGCTCCTCTCAGAAGAGCAATTATTCCAAATACCAGCAGGAACAGCCACATCTTGAGACCCTAGCCCATATGTTTTGTGCCTTTGCTTTTGTCCCCTGCTATACAGAAACTGTTCTGTCTGACCAACTTCCCTGCTGCCCTAGGCAGTTTGTAGCAGCTCCAATACCCAGTATGTGACCAGAATGCCCACGCCATGCTCTGACCTGCTCTTCCCATTGCAAACCGCAGGCATGAACTGAGGACCTGGAGAAGCTGCTGTGCCCTGAGACCGTTGGTCCCCTGCTGGATGGGAGTGGGGATAGGTAGAGTGGACAGCTGCTGCCTGCGTTTGCTCTCAGCTGCACTCAATGCATGGTGTTTCTCAACCCTGTGACCTGACAGCTGGTGCCTCTTGAGCACATCTCTGGTCTCGTTGCAGGGTGCTCTCTCCTGCCCCCAGTTGCCTCTCTACCCCCTGCGTTAGCCTCAGCAACATACCTATGCTCAGTGCTCCCATTCCCCCCGCCCCAGCTGAGCCCACAGTTACAGTGCATCCTCCTGGGTGGTGAAGAACCAGCTCTGCCCTGACTGTGGCAGTCTCTTCTGTCCCATCCCAGCTTGTTCCCAGGGGATAGCAGTCTCACTGAGGTGTTCATCAGTGCAGCGGTCCTGATAAAGTTTGGTGTGTCCCTGCAGCACAACCCTGACCTGGCATGTGTGTTCACTGCTGTCTGTGCATCTGAGCCTCTTCCAAGGTACAGATTATTGAAGACAGATGCTCCATCCACAGGGAGACCTCACAGGATGGGGATGGGATGGAGGTGGGGCTCCTAAAATTCCTACTTTCTTCCATAGCTGCTTGCTGTGGGAATTGTGAAGCTACTCTCCCCATTACATCAAGCACAGCTGCTGTGGCAGATATCGGCCTTGCTTCCTCCCTGGGGCAGCAGTGCAGTGCTGGTGGGGCCCTGAGGTGCTAAGTGGCAGTGCCACATGTCCCTGGTAGTGCTGCAGCTAGCGGGAGGGTGAGGTGTGGTGTGCTGTGAGCAGTTACATCCCACAGGGCTGCTAAGGAGGAGCTCTGCACAGTGCTGGGCAGACTGGAAGAGGAACATGCAAGTTTTCTCAATCCCAAAATGAAAGTCTTTTGTATTGGTTTGAGTTCACTTTGGATTTTTTGAAATATGCTTTTCTTTTTCTTTCTCTGTATTTAGGGACAGTTCAAAGGAAAAGGCCATTTCTAAGCATCACATGCAGAAATCGTCCTATTTTGGTACTTCTGGCATGATCTCTGTGCACAGAAAGCATCATCAGCTGTTTTGGGATACTTCTAAAATCATTAGATCTCAATACCTTCCAAATCCCCCATCAATGCTCAGGCTGAGGCACATTGCAGGTGGTGTGGTGTGCTGGGCTGGGAGCTGCTTGGGGTTCAGCAGGGAGCCCCAGCCAGCCTGGAGAGAGCTCAACCACAAGGGCAATAACCAAGAATGATAATGATTTTGTCATTAAATATTCAACATGGATGTCGTGGTAAGAAAACTGAGCTTGTATAAGATGTCTTGATGCTGTGCCCTTGCAGCTTCCCCTGCTCTGCACCAGGCAGCACATGAGGCTGTGCCCCTTCCCCACTTTACCCAAACCCAGAGAGCTGTTTCCCATACCGCTGCTTCACGTTTGCCTCTGCTGAGCTGAGTCGGCTGCTGTGCTATTGCCAACCCTCAGAAACCCATACATCTCCTCAAGCTTTCTGAAATAATGAAATTATTTCAAAATAAGGAAAAGGAAAAACAAGGGTTGGGGGGGAGGAGGGGGAAGGAAGAAGCCTTTGTCAACATTAGGAGAGGATTTCCACCCCACACCCCTCTCTGGGGGGTTCAATATTTTATTGCTCCAGACTTCAAGATTCCTCCTGCAGTCTTCAGGGCTGGGAATGCTCTGCTCTGCTTTGGTGTGAACCCAGACCTATGTAACCAAGAGAGCTGTGAAACCATGGAATGTTGCAAAACTTCACCTGGTTAAGAAGATGGGCAGTGCTGGTGGGCCACTGGGGCCATACACATTTCCCCAGATGCTGCAGCCAGGTGCTTGTCATGGGCACTTCTCCCTGTAGGACTCTGAGCCCACCTGCTCTCTACCCTGCTTTGCTGTCCCCCTAGCAGTCCCTGGCTCCGGGTCTGGGAGGTGGGTTGCTGTGTCCCTACCATGTGCCAGTGTCACTGTGTCGCAACTGTGTGCACAGCACATGTTGTCTTGGACATATGAGTGCATCTCTGCTGCTGGGGAGAAGTGGTGTGGTGAGGAAGGGCGGGTGGACACGTGGTCCTGCAGGAGCCTGGGAATAACAAATTGGGCATAACATTAGCTGCAACTTTTATTACTGAATTTTATTTTTAAAAGTAGTGGAAAATACACTGCTGCAGGGGAAATTGGAAGGTTCCAGGCTTGCACATGCAGTGTGTGGGATCATGGTATCTTGGTTCCAGTGTGCATGTCCTGCTTACCCCCAGGCAACATGTGGAGCAGGAGCTGGGGAGGGCTGGAAACCCACTGTCCCCCATGGTGTATCTTCAGGACGTACAACCGAGGGGATCTAGAAACACAGGGCTGTCCTGGAAAACTTGGGAGGGACAGAGACACCATCTCTCTTGGTGCAAGAAGGAGATAAGTGTGTGGGATTAATGCAACAAGGGGTAGCAGGAGCTCTGTTTGAAGGGGGTTGCTGATGCCAGGGGTTTGCACAAGCCCGAAGGGAGACTGCTGGTACGTCCAGAGAAAAGAAATCTGGAGGCTGTGAACACAGCCTGCACAGACTGATTAGCTTTTAAAGCAGTGCAACCTGTACCCAAAACAATTTCATTTGGAAGCTAACGCCCACTTCCAAGGACAGAAAACACCGGAATGCCCCATTTCCAGGTGAGCTCCTCAGCATCAGTTTCCCAGTGCCTCCCTGTGACTCCAGCTACCCAGTGAGACACTATGCGTGGCCACTTGCACAGACTGCACTGTCTGAAGCAGCAGCTTTTGGTGTCACGCTGTCATGCCCAATGGATCAGCCAGATGGAACACTGGCATGCTGCAGCCTGGATTGGGCTCATAGTCATGGCCTCAGCCCCCATGGCTGTAGTAGCCCAGACCAGCACCTGGCAGCCACTTAACCATGGCATTCAGGCTCTGTGGAAGTCCCTCTGCAATCGGCCACACTCCTAACTGCAGCAGAACTGAGAGTGGGGATCATAGGGCTTGCTTCCCAATGGTGGAACTCGATGGGATGTTGGGAAGGGAAGCTGAGTCATTTAGCTGGTACTCACACAGCTGTGGCTGGGGCAGGGTGGGGGGCAGAGTGCTGCAGCTCCCAACCACGCCTGGGGAACTGGGGTAGGTGCACAGCTGGGGAAGCATTCCAGGACACAGCTACTCCCCACTGCCCATGGCCTCTGTGCCCTGATCCAGCTAAGGAACCAACTTTTATTGGGTACCACCCTGGGTCCGGGTTGGTCTCTGATTTGTAGCACAGAACTATAGGATCACAGACTGACATTATTTCCTCCAAATGCAGCTGCTGGCATCATGTGGTCAGTTCAGAAGTTCCAGTTCCCACCAAAAGACAAAAAAAAAACAACCCAGTTTTCCTGTCGTGTTCAAAAACTGAAAACTGCAACAATATTCTGCAGCTCATTAGCATTCTCTCTCTCTTTTTTTTTTAAATATATTTGCATGATTTTGGAATATCCAACTCTCATTTTTGAGTTCTGAGTCATTTGAGAAACAAAGCCCAAGAGAGGCAGTGTAGAGCGGGGAGGCAGGGGCTCAGCAGAAAGACTCCTACAAAGGTCCTAGCTTGGGCAACGAGGAGGGGCAGTGTGGAAACAAATGGCTTTAATCAGCTGATTAGAGCTGATTTGTCCCTGGCCTAGGTATGGGTCAGGTCAATAACTTGACCTCAGTGGTAGGCGCTTTTACAGCAGTTGCACAGAGCTTGCTGCCCCACACATCCGTGGGTTTGATGGAAGACTTGAACCCAAATACTGCCCAGGAGGCTGCATGGAGATGGATATCAAGGCAGCAGCTTAAGGAGAGCACATTTCCAGCATTCTTTGCCCAAAGCGGCAGCTGGAGAGATTTCCTATCCAGTGCCCAGATGCCTGCAAGTGTGGAGGCACAAAGCTGACTGTCACATAGCCTGGGGAGGCTGCCAAGTTATGTGAGCTGAGATGGGGAAGGGACTCACACGGCTGATCCTCGGCCCAGGGGCTTCACTCTGTCATCCCTGTGCCCTCCCTGAAGTCTGTCCTGTGGGTATCTCCATCTGCCTTGCCCATGCCACTGCACCAGCACTGTTCCACTGGGCACCTGGGTTCTGGTGCCAGGAGTGACGACACCTCAAGGCAGGACAACTGTATGCAGGAATCTGGATGGCCATGGACTGGCTTTGTGGGGAGAGGGTGGAAAAATGCCATTTGCACAAAGCACTCCTTTCCCTGTCACCAGAATGGGCTCCAGGGCGACAGCTCCAGCAAAGGAACCGGCTCTCGGGGGGTTTTCTCCTTGTGTTCTGGGCTGTGGGAAAGATTGGAAACATGCCTGCTGGCTGAAGGCACTCCTCTGGGGCCATGTGCCTCTACAGAGGGACAAAAACCATCTATCAAAAGGAAACTCTGTTGCTAGGGTGAGAAACAACAGTGCCAGCACACTTACACTCTGCCACTAGGCCAGTGCTTTCCCTGTGGGATGGGCAGGATGTGGCAAGGAGAGGGCACGGGGTGGGGGGGCTGCTCTGGGAGAGCCAAGGTGTTCTCTATTTCATTTTGTTCCAGTTATAACTCTGCCTTGCATGATTTTCTTTCACTTTATCCTTATTCCATAGGGCTTATTCCATAATAAGCCTTCATTCTTGAAAGGCTATTTGGGTCTTAAAAAAATAAAACCCTACAAAAAATTAGCAGAACTAAAGAGCACCCAAATCACAAGGCTGTGGGTGCCCATCCCTGGAGGTGCTCTAGGCCATGGATGGGACCTGGGCAGCCTGAGATGGGGGACAGCCAGCCCATGGCAGGAGCGGGCCAGGGGGTTGTAAGGGACCTACAACCCAACTGTGCTGTGATTCTGTGGTATCCCAGCAGGGTAGCCCCATCCTGCTGGCTAACAAGCAGCTGACAGTGCCACCCTGGAGAGGCAGCCCTATTCCCTGGCTCTTTGGGAAGGAGGGGAGTTCCCAGCCAGGGATCTTTTTGTGAGCCCCTGGGCCATCGCCGCCCTGGGAAATGGAAAAAGGAAGAAAGGAGAGGAAAAAGGTTTTAGAAAAGAAGGCAAGAATGGAGATTTGTGCTTGGGTTTGATCTTTGCTTGCAGGCAAGCAAGCCTTGCCAGGAGCAGATTATAGTCTTGGATACATGGATACATTGCTGGTGAGAGGAAAAGGTTTGGTCTCAGTGCTAAGGCTCAGAGCCATCGTGGTGAACTCCCACCCACCGGGTGCTGCAGAGACACTTTCTCAGTGGGAGCTGTCCTCATTTTTCCTTTGTTTTGTTGCACCCCTCCATTTTTCTCCTATCCCAATGGAAACTGAGTTTGCAGCCTCATTGCCCATAGATGGAACCCCATAAAAAGCAGTCTCACATCTGTGTGTTGGTGGCTCGATTCTGGAGACCAGTGTAGGCACTGCGGAGAGGTTCAGCACCAGCAGTTTGTGCAGCCCAGGTGCCCGAGTCCTTGGGTTCATGCAGAATTCAGAGCGCCCGCATGTGTCATGGGGCTTGCTGAGCTGTGCTGGTGGCACTTCTTATACTAGCCCGCCCTTATCTCAAGACCATTGAGTGCTTCCAGATGCATCTCCCTGCACTTGCAGATGGGAGCTGAAAATCCCATTGCTAATCCCTCCCTTTGGAACTCATCCCATTGCAGTGACTCCAAGCTCATCCCATCCTTCCTGTTATTTCCCAAGTGGAGAAATAACATGTGGAGCTGTAGATCCGCCCACCAAAGCCGCCCACCAGAGCCCCCAGATGCATTCTCTTTCCCATCCAGTGAAGACGTGGAGAAGCCCAACCTTGGGCAGCTGGCAGCTCCCACGCCACATACTTCATTCTCCCCTCCAGTGAGTCCACTTTGGTCCTTTCAGCTCCTCCACTTGCCACCCATTTGGTCCAGGCAGTTCCTGCCCAGGTGGCCCCATGCCACCTGTTTTTGTAGGGACTGGTAGATTAGATAAAGCTCTTTCCTTTGCCTGGGAAATGAGCTATCCTGATAGTTGGGGTGAGTAAGGCACCCTTCCTTTCCTCATCTTTGTTCCTCACCTGTTGTTTTGTCCCCAGTGAATGTTTTGGCTGTGAGTCCCTCCAGGTGGGTATAGACAGTCGGGGACAGAGCCCCACCCAAACTGCTGTTCCTGATGCCTCAGCCTCCCCCTCCCTACCCGGGCAGGAGCTGTGCTGCCTGTGGTTCCCCTGAGCTAAGCAAAGAGCTAAGTCGGTGACCATGTCACCTGCTGGTGCTCATCCCAAGAACCTGTGGATGCGCTGGGCATGCTGGTGCCAAGTCCTAACTCAGATTTATGTAGGACCACCACCCCATGTTTATCCAGACATGAGGCGAGTAAAGGCACAGCTGGAGTTCTGGCTCTGCCCCATCTGTGCTTATCCCGGATCCATCTATTCCTCAGGGCTTGATGGGAAGCAAAGGCGCCTCTTAGTGTCATATTCTGTTCCTTCTATGCCTGGGACGTGTGATGAAAGTGGGCATGCAGGATTTGCATTTACTCATGGCAATCTTACTGTTGTCTGGCAGCACAGCCCCGGCCCTGACTTCGGCTGATGATGCAGACATTCAAGGCTACAGTGGCAACGGGGTGGCAGCGTGACAAGGTTGCAGGGTAACAAGACAGGAAAGTGAAAAGGTGAAAAGGTGGCACAGTGACAAGGCAGAAGGGTGACAAGGTGGCAAGGTGACCCCGTGTCCAGAACCCATGTGTCCTTGGTTTCCTCGGACAAACATTCTTCTTCCCATGACATAAGGAAATCCCCTGCTCCATCCTCATCCTTTGCTTTCCTTTTTTTCACTGATTTCCTCCATGTCTGGAGCTTATTATGTACCCCTCAATACGGAATGCCCATTTGGTACTATCAGTTCAGTGCAAGCACCACATCCTCCCGGGGCCATGGTTGGGATGTCCCTGTGGTGCTGCCTGCGTGGCACTGGAATAGGCATAGCTGCCCCACTCCGGCCCTGCAGCTCTGCAGAGGGGTAGGATGGGAGCTGCTGTTCACCTGGCAGCAGGTTCAGCCTTGGGTGCTGCAGCATCGCTGTGCATCGCTGTGCAGTATTGCTGGGATACTTCTCTGGTTCCATGTGAGTTTGTGTGTCTGCAATTCCCCTTGTATGGTTGGGAGCGCATCCAGCCCATGGGAATGTCCCAGTGCTCGGTTCTTCCCTGTCTGTGCTGGAAGATCGGTCCCCCGAGACGTCAGCCCACACTTTGGCCTGAGGCTGTGCTGGGGCACTGAGGGCTGTGGTGTGAGCAGTGCTGAGGTAGAACCGCGGTTGGTGCATGGTTGTGTTGAAGTGCTCCAGAGATTCCTCACTCTGCAGATCCCTGGAAAGCGGTGCCAGTGCGAGGCACACTGGGAATCACAGCAGCAAATGGCCAGGGCTGGCCACGGGCTCCCTCACAGCTCAGCTTAAGATATTCCAGACATTCCTCATTCAATGCTGATCAGAAGAAAGCTTGGTTCCTCTTCGAACAGCCTCTGAAGACTTCTCCTCACTGCTGATTCAGTCAGGAAGTGAAATGCAAGGCTTGGCAGCCATTGGGAAAAGGATTACAAGTGATCCAGAGGAGATCCTTCTGTCTCTGTGTTCATCCCCAGTGCTGCTGCGCCTGTGGGAGCTGCAGATGTGCTCCTCCGGAGGGGTACGAGATAAGAAGCTGGAGGAACAGTCTGGACAATCATGAAGGAAAACTGAGCAGAGCCTATGAAGCTATCAGTGGGGCAGGAAGATGGAGGCAACTGTACTCTGCTAATCCTTGCACACAGTACTTCTGGTATTAGCAGCAGTAGACTTAAAGGAAAGGGGACTATTTACTTTTTTTTTTTCCTACATAAATCTGTACATGAATATTTTGAAGTTCACTGGCTCAGGTTTTCCAGCAGGTAAATGCTGAAAGTGAGGAGTTAGCCATAACTGCACACAGCCAGATCGGGTGAAGATGTCAGATGAGCCCCGTGCTGCCAGGCACGCTGCCCTCGCTGTTTCCCTGTGTCCCTTCCCCAGCTCCTACTCTGGGCATTGCCACTGCCACAAGCAGAACAGAGAGGTGCTGGGGCTCCTGCTCCACAGACAGAAGACTGAAACAAAGCTTGTGTGGGTTTGGTGAACCTCCCTCCTGCTGCCTCACCTGCGCAGGGATGGTTTCCCCCTCAGCAGTGGCACATGATGGTGGGAACACTTCCTCCTTCCCCACCACACAGGGGCTCATGGGCCCCACAGAGCCCCACAGGCCGTGAGCAGGGGCTGGGAGCCCCACTGGTGCTCCTACAAAGAGAAGCCCAAGAAGGAGTGGAGCTCAGGGATGCGTCATTGGGGCTGCCCTCAGCAGGTTCCCTTCCAGTTGCAGAGCTGCCACCATGTGCAAAGAGCTGCAGAAAGTGTTCTGCTTCAGAAAGAAACAAAGTGAGGCAGTCTGCAGGGAGCTGAAGTAGCCATCCTGCATGCAGCCCAGCTGGGCTGGAAGCTGCGCTCTCCTTCAGGCTCCGCTCCTTGGTGATATCTCCTTGTTTATTATTTTGCTCACTGTTTGATCCCTCTGTGTAAGTAAGCTCAAAATGTCCTTCTCAGGCAGGGGCCCAGCCTTGCTTGGCTTGGTGCTCCATTGGAAATGCATTACATTATTCATTTGTGATCATATTAAAAACAATCCCAATATGTGTCTGAGCTCCTCAGGACTGTCATAAACTTGCAATGATTAAAAGCAGTAAAGTGTTGGTAACACTTAACCTTGGTAAGCAAGACTCCTCAGAGCTTTCCACTGTGTTCCCTTCAGCACACACTGAAGCCCTCGGGACCCTCTCGTCCTCCCCTTTCCCAGAAGCCGGCTGCGGTGGGGGGGTTGGGGGCTGAGCCCCAAGGGCGGGTGATGCCCGGGGCCCGGGCGGAGGCTGAGCACTGGGGTAGGGACAATGCCTGGGGCAGGGGGAGATGGAGCTGAGCCCCGTTAGGGGGTGTAGGGCAGCGGGGGCTGAGAGCCCGGGGCGGGAGTCAGCGTGGGGGCCGAGCAGCCCGGCAGAGCCCGGTGTCCCGCCCGGGTGGGCCGGGGTGGCGGTGACTCAGCCGGGAGAGGCGGGCGAGGAGGAGGAGGAGCAGCGGACGCCGCAGAGCCGATCACCTGCCCCCACCGAGCAGCGGCAGCCCCCGCTCGGCCCCG
>VXAB01001047.1:2437-21245 GCA_013399175.1 Odontophorus gujanensis
TCTTCTATATATAAATCAAGCATGATGTAGTGATGTGGAATAAGGGGTGGAATGTCATGGTTTTATGATTTTTGGTACTGGTATTCCACATCATAACATCATGTAGTGCATTTAGAGTTAAAGAGTTAATGCTTCAGCTCCATGGATCATCGATAGTTCCAGGTATACCTGTCTCAGAAGAGAAGAAGAACTACATTCCCCAGAGGACTTTGCGATGCTTTGCGTTTTACGTATTTACGCTCAAAGAGAAAGATAAAAACTGTCTGCGGTCACGGGACACTCTCTTTCCTTTGGGATCGACTCAGCAGTGGGTGCTCGCTGCCGTCTCGCCTTCAGCGTTAGCTTAAGACCTTCGGTTTATCGGACACTCTCTTGCTCATTTTATTTGATTTATTAGCTTTAATTCCAATTATATTGTATTATATTGTGTCATTCTGCTTTCTGATATCTTATTTAGTAAATTAGCTTTCCTCCTCAGATGGTTGCTGTTGTTTTGTTTCTAGGCCCATCTCCCTTTTCCCTTTTCCCTTTCCCCCTTTCCCTTTCCTGGGGCGTGGGTCCCCCACACCAAACATCACGGAACTGGGCTGAACCTGTCCGTAAACAGTTGACAGGGCAAACGATAATGCAAGTGATTTAGTATTTTTGTGAAATATTTGAATATGTACTTAGTAATCTTGATTTTTTTTCTTTAGGAAACAGCATTTTTTTTGTAAGCAAATAATATTTACATGTCTTTTGAAGAAATGTGACATGTATTTATTGTGTTGCAAAACATGCACTTTCTGAGAGTATAATCTTTGCATGCATTTAAAGTTATCTCTGTGAAATGCCATTATAAAAAATGAAGTTACTATTTTTGCCCTTCTCAGGGACAGGCATGTGTAGCCTCATCCAAAAAAGGGGAATTAAACTTATGTCAATGTTTTTTAAATAGTGATTATTAACCTCTGTACTAATTCAGCTGGCAAACCAACAGAGTAATTGCTGTACTTCAGATATTAATTTTCTTTGAACTTTTTTCAACCAAGTGCTGCCTTTGGGGCTGCTTTTAAAGTTATATGGATTGGGTTCAGCTGTTTTAATTAAGAATATTCAATTAACCCAAACAAAGCTGACTCTGAAGCTTAACAACATTTTCAAAACTGGTAAATGATTACCAAGTAAATAACTGTTGAATTAAAAATAATTGATTTATTTCCTCCTGAAATCTTAACTCAAATAAAATTTCTTTGCTTATTTCCCTATTAGATAATGAATGCACTATTTAGCTGCTGGAGTGACATTTGGTATTTAAAAGGAACAGTACTCTAATATAATTCATATAAAAATTATGAGTATCCTATGAAATCTCTGAAAATTTGATCACTTTAAGATATTATACTGCAGCTTTGTTTTTAAGTTTTTGTTTTTGTCCCTGGTTGTTCTCTCCTAGTCCTCAGTGCCAAGTAGATATTAGATTCTAGTGTATGTATGTGCATCTGCCTATTCTGGTGTGATGCTAGAGGAGTTTGATGTGCTTCAGCAGGAAAGTTAAACCTGATCAACAGGAAAATAACTGGGAGTGATTCACATGTGGGAAGAACAGGCCAGGAATGAGACATCCTGATAGAAGACAGTGAATCTTCTTCCTCAAGTCATCAGAGCTTTGTTAATGAAACACGTATGGAGATGCTCATCCCCCCTGAAGCCCAGATGAGGCAGGGAGACTACCGGTAAGAGAGAAAAGAGCAGAAGCAGTTTTTCCTCCTTTCTAAAGTCATGTTATCCCAGTCATAATTTCCTAGAGTTTCAATTTTCTGCTTTGAACTTTAACTGTTCAACAGTTCACGCAAAGTGCAGCTAGTAATTCTTGTCTGTACTGGAATTAAAATTAGCTGATGGTTTTGGGAAGTCCTGTGGGTTAATTCTTGCCTGGTGAGAACAGAACAGTAAACTGATTAAGGGTATGGGAGTATCTATATTGTGTCTAACACAATATTGGAATGCGTATTTGAGTCTGAAGCTTGAAGTATATGGAGTGTTAGTAACTAAGGAAAAGGAACTCCAATAAATAGGAAGAAAATTAGGATAGTTCAAAAATCACATTCAATGTTTACCACAATAGAAGGGTAGATTTCGCGTGCAAAATATATATTTAAAATACCACTGTCTCTAAAAGATTTAATGAGTTCAATTTTTACTTATTTTTCTCTCTTAAGGGGCTGGATTGAGAGATTTAATACCACTTAAAGTTCAGATCTCAGTGTTGTCTTACTATGAAGGCTTCACTGCTGCAGATAGATCACTGCTTTAAAAAAATGAAGTACACATCTGATTTACTTAAAGGTCTTTCTTAAAGGAACTACTCTAGCCTTTCAGAACTGAGACAAACTCCCAAATCTTAATTGGTCTCTATAGGGAAACTGGTGTTTAGGATGAAAATAGACACCAACTACAGAAATAGAATAAAGTATATGACAGTACTGGGCTATTAGCTGACTAACTCATGCCACTGTGAGTCAGTGTGGACCCTAATTGCCTTGATATAAATCCTTTCCCAAGGCAGTAAGAGTGATAATGAGAACACACAGTATAGCACTCAGATTTTTTTCCTTAATTTTTTAAAACTTACCTTCCATTTAAAACTTTTTTTACAGTCATCTGTCTGCAAAATAAATCCTATTTACTGCAACAGATTTTCTCTCTGTTAAAACACTGATTTATTGACTCTGTCTGGTCTGTTACGTATTCTCTTGCACTCTGTATAGTCCATTAAAAAACTTATCACAAGGGCTATCTCTTCAATAGGCCTCATGCACTGAAGAGGTTCAAAAAGGACCTTATTAGTTCCGCTGAGCTGAAAAGCCTTTAAAGTTTTTCTGAACATGAAGTCCTATAGCAACAGAATTATGCCTTTAAAATAATGTTTTATTAAAAGTTCTACCTAATTTTGTATAAGATCTTGTAAAACTTTGTGTAACTACAAAAAAAAAAAAAAAGAAAGGAAAGAAATGGTCAGAAGAAAGTATTTAGTCAGGCTGACTGTTCTTTTTCTTTGAAAATCATGTCCTTCTCTATACTGGGAATTCTTCCTGAAATCTGCATGCTGTTTGAAAAGAATAGAGTATATTTAGCTGCCTTTTTTCTTGAAATAAAAAAGGAACATCTTCAGCAAAAGCAGGTCAAAAAGAGGTTGGAAGTTACAGCTTTGGGAGGTACTTTATGCTAATTCAGACATTATTCTGGAATTTAGTTCTTATATTTAACAGAAGTGCTCTTTAATTTCTCAGTAATATGGAGGTATCCAGAGAGGAAATAGTCTTCTCTGATATAGCTGCTGCCTTACAGGATACAAAGTGTTGGTGCTAAACCTATTGGAATTATTGCAAAAGTGCATGGAATAAAGTACAGAGTAAACAGTTCACCTTGTACCATATGTATTTTTAACTCCACCAGAAGAATTTGCTGTACACTTCAAAATCTCTGTCTTTGCATATTTCAGCTATCTGCTAAGTGCTGATAGCAAGAATCAAAGATTTCTGGTAACTGAAATTGCACACTCTAAGCATAGCGATAGAGTCTGAAATCAAGTTTGAAATAAAAATCAAGTAGCGAAGATGGGTTTAACTAGATTTCATTATGTTTCATTAAGCTTTCCTCTTCAGTAATTTTCATAGATCACTCCTCAACCGAGAATAACTCTTAAATCCATGAGGCACCACAATACAATTAGCACACTTAAGAGAAGAAAGTAGAGTACAGAAGACATTACTGTTGCTCCTAGAAGATTGTATTGATCCTAATGTCTTGCCTGCTCCATAAATCTTACAGTGGTGTCATCTAGTTTGCAATTTTAGAACAAGATTGCTTATGTCAAAGTTTCATTTTTCCTATTACATTAGAGCTGTAAGCAATCATGCTAAAATATCCTTGAGTATCTGTGCTATTATGGAATTCATACTACATGACACCAAAGCACATAGTAATAAGAATTTTCTTCTCATTAAAAAAAAAATTGATACTAAAGTATTAATTGCCTCCAAAGTTGTGTCTTCTGCCACATATAAGAACTTAATTTTTTAAAATTTTAAATAAAGAACCTGCTGTAGTCTCAAGTTTGCTAAAAACATTTAATATATTTTAAGGCCTTATTAATTATTATTATAAACGTACAACTGTAGTGATACTTAAAAGCATGGTGTCACCCATTCCCATTTCCATTTATATTTGTAACAACAGCAGGCAGAACTCCAGTGCTAATGAATTCTTACACCATATTAATATAGAATGTCTTAAGTTTGTCAGGAATATAGTGTGTGTGAACATAGTGAGTGTGTCTAGAGAGGTTTCCTCAGCTAAAGAAGTTGGGTATTGTACTTGCTTAAGACTCCTTTTCAGATAGGCAGGTACATTTCAGAGTGATAAAACTGACCTATACAAGTTTCTGGAAATAATTAGTTTAAAAAATGAAGTTCTCAGATTTTGGAACAGAACTACTATAGCACTCTGCCAAACAGTTCTTAGTCATAGGTTATGACTACTTATAATCTAGGGTATGGTGCTAACGGGGACTCTGAAGGTGGCTTCATCAAGGGATTTTGCTCTTAAGAGAGCTTAGTAGAGAAGTGAAAATTGATTAGCTGCATTTTGGCATTCATGCCAGAAAGCAATCATAGCCATATTTGATTTGCTAATAGAAAGGAAGTCTAGGTACAAATGCATTTTCGCTGGAAATTTCCTGTATTTTGTGATTAAAATCCATACAGCAAAGCTCTTAGAGTTTTTGACCTAATTGTACAGAATATCTTTTTCTCTGAAATTTCTGACTGCAGTTCCTCCTACCATTTCAGTTAATGGCCAAGTATAATTAATGATTTGAATTTAGGTAGTATTTTTTCAACTACATAGTGATATTTTTAATTTTCTTTTTTTTCTCTGGTAACTCTCATTTACCTCATGTTCTTTCTCTGCAAGTAGCATTTACCTATGTTAACTTCAGGTTGTTATGTGATGACGAAGTGGCTTCCACGGCAAGTTCTCCTTCAAGGAAAGATGGATATTGCCCTTGGCTCTCCTTTGACTTCAATAATGGTGGCCAGATTAAGATCTACCTGGTCTTTTGCCTTTCTAATTTTCTGCCTGCATATTCTATCTACATCCTTGTATCCTTCCTGAGTTGCCTGATCCCTCTTCCAAAAACTATTTATTTCCTGGAGTCTCTGCAAAAGCTCCCAGGTTCACTCTTCTCTGGGTGAAGAACTGGCTAGAGGGCTGTGCCCAGCAGGTAGTGGTTAATGGAGTTAAGTCCAGCTGGCGTCCCGTTATGAGTGGTGTCCCCCAAGGGTCAGTATGTTTAATATCTTTATTGATGACCTAGATGAGGGGACTGAGTGTACCCTCAGTAAGTTTGCAGATGACACCAAGTTGNGCGTTTAGATGAGGTGCTAAGGGATTTGATTTAGTAGTTTAGTGGGTAGGGATGGTGATAGGAGGATGGTTGGACTAGATGATCTTGTAGGTCCTTTTCAACCTAATGAATCTATGAATCTATGAATCCCTGTTCAGTCAGGTTGGTCTTCTTCCCCACTGGCTCATCTTACCATGCAAGGAAACAGCCTGTTCTTGCACCTTTAAGATTTTCAGAATGTCCAGCCTTCCCAGACCCCTTTGCCCTTCAGGACTGACTCCCAAGGGATTCTCCCAACCAGTGTCCCAAACAATTCAGTCTGTCCTCTGGAAGTCCAAAACAGCAGTTTTGTTAACCCCCATCCTGACTTCACCAAGGAAGTGAAAAGGAAGTGCTGAAACAACTTCTGGCCACCATGTCTCACACCAGATTTTGTCTGTAAACAACAGGCCTAAGAGCATTAGTTCTGGTAGGGTCTCTCACCAGCTGCTTCAGGTAGTTGTCTTCCACATTCTCCATAAACCTCTTAGACTGCTTCCTCTCAGTTACCTTGTATTTCCAGCAAATGTTGGGTAAGTTAAGATACCCACAAGAGAAGGGAACACATCTGTCTCTTCATCCTGGTTGGATAGTCTATAACAGACTCCTTACTGGCCTTCCCCGTGATCCTTACTCTTAAGGACTTGACCATATCATTACCAGCATTGAGCTCTACAACATCAAAACACTCTCTAACATCCTTTCCTGACCTGCCTAAAGTGCCTATAGTCTTCCATTGCAGCACTCCAGTCATGAGAGTTATCGCACCATACTTCGGTGCTGGTGACTGAATTGTAGTTTTCCTCTTGCACAATGGATTCTAGCTCCTACTGTTTGTTGCCCATCATGTATATTGGTGTAGATGCACCTCAGCTGGGCTATCAGTCTCACCCTCAATTCTGGCATGTTGCTCATTTCCTATAAGCCTGGTTTTGTCCCCTTCCTCTTTCAAGCCTTCTCACTGAGCCCTGACACCTCCCGGACTAGAATAATTTTCCCCCTTTGAGATATGCGGATCCCATCCGTTACCAGCAGGTCTGGTGCTGAATAAATTGTTCCATGATAAAAAACAGACAAACAAACAAACAAACAGAATTCTTCTGATGACACCAGCCTTTCAGCCTTGTGTTGATCACTTGGGTTTTCTTGTTCCTCTTGTTATCTTTTTCTGTTACTGAAGGGATAGAGGAAAATACCCATGACAATGTTCCTGAGAGAGAGTGGTGCTGTTTGGAGGAAAGAATGTGAAGTCATGGACTCCTCATCTATTTTCTGCTCTGTTCCAGTAAAGTGAGTCGTATGCTTTCATGGGAAATAGGCAGAAGGAAGGGGTTTCCAACACCAGTTTCTCTCTCCCACATGAAAAACCCAGAAAAGAAAACCCTGAATCTGACTAACCTGACTACCATTCCAGGTGCCAAAAAAAAACCAGTATTATTTTACTTGGAAACAATTATGCAGCACCTATAGTTTTGTCTGCTAAAGTCAGCATACTGTTTTGTTTTGTTTTGCATACTGTTTTTTTTATTTTTGTACATTGCAGAATGCATCATTTGGTATAAAGTCAAAAGTATAAAGACAAAAGCATAGCCAAGCTGGAGGTGCCCTTGTTAAGTATAGTACACATTACAGTGTTTCTGCTAGTTTAATACTAGCCTAAAAACTTAATTCAATATTTAATTACAGCAAGGATCATAGAAAGAAACTAGTAATCCTTAAAAATATGCTAAGTCAAGTGCATAAATATGTATTGAAAAAATGAGAAAAGGTTAATGGTAAGAGAAAATGAACAGATACATGATAATATTAGCAGAAATGTTGTCTGAAAGCAGGCAGAGGAAACGCTCAAGGGAAAAAATATTGTTTTAATATGAGAACAAGAACCAGAGAAAAGAAACTTAAAGACAGTTCAAGCTTATAAACTAACTGAATTTAGCAGAAAGTAAGGAAGAAATAATATCTCTTTCAGTTGCCTGCAACAGAAGCTGGTTATAAAATGGGAAATGACGCTGTCAAAAGCCATTGTTTCAGAAATCGGATATAGCTGAAATAAGTTGATGTTCCAGATTATAGCATGAGAGTTCAGATATTCACTTAAAAACTTTAGTCATATTCTCTTTCTGTAGTGTTTCAAATACCATTTAGAAAATAGTCAGGCATGGGAGCTATATGTGCATAAAAGACCCAGAGATCATTAAGAACATAATATTTCTGACACAACTTGTAGAATAATTGTGGAAAGATTTTTGTATATTACCAGTGATAATTTACTTGATTTGATGTGTTATGGCAAATACTTTAATACTTTTAAATAGTATTAATGTGCTCTCTCTCAAACCAATAGCCATCTGAATCAAGTATATTATTGATGAAAACACAAATACAAATACCTTGACTCAAACACAAAGGAGCTTTGCTTCAAATAGTATAACAACTATTTATTTTTATCTGTTTATATACATGCTTATACATGTTTATTTTACTCTGTTTCTAAAATGCTTTCGTACATGAGGTTGACGTTCACCTGCCATTTACTACTATTGAAGAAATACTTCTGCACTGACTTGTATTTACTTCAGTTTAGGGGTGTATACAAGCATGCAACTGTGAATATAAAACCAGATACAAAATCTTCACAAATGTTGTAAACAGAAGAGCCTTTATAGTTTACCAGTGGTTGGCTTGCTTTATTATAAAACCCTTAAAACTTTAGCAATAGTGCATTTTCATCATTTACTTTATAGTACTTTCCTTGTATGTTGTTCCATTTGAAAATACCTTGTCAGGGTGTTGAGAAGCAAACTCTGAATGCTGCAGGTATAGGAATGGGACTTTATATATATATATATATATGTATGTATGCATTGTGGATCCTATCCTCTTGATACAATATTTTCCCTTTCAACACTAGTTCATAATTAATGCCTCGGCGGTCTTGATTTCTAACCTCCTGCCTCTGACAGAACTTGATGAACAGATGATACAAACAGCTCATAAAATACTTGCTGGGTCATTGTAAAAACTGACTGATCAGATTGCTGTATCCTCTGGCACAGTGCCACGTGGCACTGCTGGCTGCTTAGAAAGGGAGATAATTTGGAAATTTAGTTTTCAAAGATGGACATGCAACCTGGCTTACTCTGTTCTTCAGTATTTTTGTGGAATCATATGCACTTCCCAATTAGTCTCTTTACTGAACATATTTAACTGAGAACAGATCATGAGCAGATCAGAGCAAGACAGACTGTGGACAGCCAGAACTAGAGCAGAGAGTTCCTCTGCTGGGCCTGACTACTATTAACAATTGTGTAAATGTCTTAAAATATTTTAAAATGGAATGGTTTGTGCTAAACAAACCATCATGACATTTCTATAATCTAGTAACCACAATAGCCTCAGAGAGATGTCTGAATTTGTTAAGCCTCTGAAGTTTCTTGTGGCCTTACAATAAGTTATTTGATTTCTAACATATTTTCTTTACCTGTAATAACGAGGAAGACTAGGGATTGTAAAGCTTTGTGCTCACATAACCTTTAGCTCTGGGGCAGTAAGCTGCACAAAAAAAACCCCGAAGACCTTGTTGACAGATTTCACATCGTTAGAAAATTCTCTAGGTCCAGATACAGTTCCCTGCTCTTCCACTCAAAATCTGAAGCCCTCTGCCCTGGCAGAGATCCGGACTGGCCCTCCCCTGCCTTGTGCAGTTCACTGTGGAACTGGATTAGAGCTGCAAGCACATATTATCACTTTCACACAAATTTCCAGATGATAGCTGTCATGAAATGGAAAATGCATCTTTTAATTTGTAGCTAATAAAGTTTGGGGGCTTACTTCACTTGAGATTTGTATTTCAGCACTGGATTTAGGTTTTAAAAATCAAGATTGTGAGAAATTTTGAAAAGTCTAATTTCAATCCAGTTTTTACCTTGAAAATCTGAAATATTATGCCATATTTAGTATTTTTGCCACACCTTTCTGACTAGTTGTTTACTTCTCCTAACAAAATGAAATATTCAAGGACATAACAGGAAAATCTAGGCAGATTCAAAATTTGCTCTCCTTCAGCCCAAAACACTCAATGATTCTATGACACTATTTTCTTAAACTGAACTTCTGTTAACTGTAAGGAGGCAGAGATTTTTTGCTTTAAGTACTGTTCGACAGACACAGATATTTAAACCGCTCTTTAAGGCTAATCTGCAGGCTATTCACTTCCTCAGTCTTTGTAAGAGCTCTTGAGCTTTTAATGGCATTCTTTTATTCTTACTATTGCTGGCAAAGGAGAACGAAAGGAGACTGGGCTTTGGTGTTATTCAGTATCATAACTGTTTTCTGTGCTTGGCAGTCAGCAAGTGACACTCATCTGTTATTTAAAATAAATGCTCTTTTGATAAATGGTGTCAGTGTAACACTGAGAGAACTCTAGCTGCTGAAGTGATACTATACATTTCTGCCTCAGTTTAGATTGATGAACAGAAGAATCTATAAAATCTTTACTTCTGAAATTTTAAGTGCTAGTTGTGTCCAGCTTTTCCTTTGGCAGGTTTCCATTTTTCATAACATTTAATGCTGAAGTTGACCTCCAACGTGTCTCTGTAGATCTGGTAGATATGTCTTCAGAAATACTTAGGAACTCTCAATACTAAGCAAAACTAAAATTAACAGTTTAGGGTGGTGATTGGTCCTGGTTATCATTATTGTTTATTGGTGCAGATTTAGTATCAAAATTCTAAGCATAAATAAGGACAAAAAAAATACCATCAAACTGTTTATCCTAAATCATTTTTTTTGTAAAGAGAAATTATGGTTGTATTCAATTCAGTGTAATTTGAAAAGAAAAATTCGTATTTATGTACCTAATTAAATTGCATGTCCCGATGATCTAACTTGGGATATTTAATAGCAGAGAAACAGTCAAATTTCTCTATTAAATAACGTTTATATTCATATTGGTTATCAACATTTTAATCAATTAATGTAAATATTGTTTAGACAATTAGATTTTCTACTGATGTGTCTAACCAGCAAATAATAGGGTGGGAAACTCTCTTATAATGTATAGTTCATACAGTTCAGTTGACTCTAGCAGCCTATGTCTGACCATGAGAATTCATGGGTATACGTGAAAAAAATGAAAAGCACAAAGGTATCCTATGTCATTCTAAAAATATTTCTGTTAAGAATGTTCTAGGCAGTCTTGAACAACATAGACTATTCAAATACTGCAGATTATAATACATCTTAATATATACTACAGAAAAATGAAACTGCTTCAACTGACTTTCCAAAAGTTTATTGTGTCAACATCTAATTGGATCTTGTGAGTGTTTTTGTTGTGTTGGAAAACATATGTCATAAAGCATGAAATTACCTCAACTGATTTATTTCATGCTCCCTTTGTTTCTGGCTGATTAGTGCAAATCAGATTTCATGCTACTATTCAATCAGTTTGTTCACTTTTAGGATCTTGTTGACAAGCAAAGGTTGTGGTCTATGCAATGCATCGTTTTTCTGTCATTTTAACCATTTTTAATGTGTTCATATTTCTTAGTCTCAAATATAGTTAGAGTTTTCAAATAACCTTAGACCTTTTGATATAAAATTGAATCTGTGTGTGTGTATGAGCAGATGACTAAAACAAACAGCAAAAACCAAGGCAATTCTTCCGTTCTAATTAACATTTGGTTCTGCGTATTTCCAGAATAGAATATGGAGTTAACCATATGCGCAGTGGTCCTTAAAAGCATGGCAATGTGTTTTGTATTTTGGACAGAAAGAATGTGAGTTGTCTGATAGTTTTATTTATTTATTTATTGTCATGGTTTTATGATTTTTGGTACTGGTATTCCACATCGTAACATCATGTAGTGCATTTAGAGTAAAAGAGTTAATGCTCCAGCTCCATGGATCATCGATAGTTCCAGGTATACCTGTCTCAGAAGAGAAGAAGAACTACATTCCCCAGAGGACTTTGCGATGCTTTGCGTTTTTACATATTTACGCTCAGAGGGAAAGATAAAAACTGTCTGTGGTCACGGGACGCTCTTTTCCTTTGGGATCGACTCAGCAGTGGGTGCTCGCTGCCGTCTCGCCTTCAGCGTTAGCATAAGGCCTTCGGTTTATCGGACACTCTCTCTTGTTCATTTTATTTGATTTATTAGCTTTAATTCCAATCATATTGTATTATATTGTGTTATTTTGCTTTCCGAAATCTATTTAGTAAATTAGCTTTCCTCCTCAGATCGTTGCCACTGTTTTGTTTTTAGGCCCATCTCCCTTTTCCCTTTTCCCTTTCCCCCTTCCCCTTTCCTGGGGCGTGGGCCCGTGAGTCCCCCGCACCAATCGTCACGGAACCGGGCCGAGCCTGCCCGTATACTGTTGACATTTATTTTAATAATTTGTGTTAAAGACAAGAAATTGTGGATTCTTTTTTCAATGTGTTATGAATGATTAAAGAAAATTCATAGACCATGCAGCTACTTGCCAAAGGACCTTCCCAAAATCTTTCAGGAAAACAAATTGAGATAAAGCTATATTGAGATAAACCTATTTCCTATATATTACATATCCCCTAAAAATTCCACATATTAGTGTCTTCAAATGCAGAATATTAAAGTAAATCTGACACTACAGAACCAATTCAGGAAAACATCTGAGTGAATACTTAAAATAAATTGTACATCTAGTACTTTTTATTTAATTTTAGAGGTCATTTACTTATTGAGTTAACTGATGCCTGGATTTTTAGTGCCCGATTTGTCATTCAGAAATGTAAGAAAGTTTTAGGAACATTAACTAGAATTTCATACAACATTATCCCACTAAGAATGTTAGGTTAGAAATGGAAAAATAGAATCATTTAAGGTACAGAACTTGCCTAAGTTCATGATGTATTATAATGACAAAGGAAAGAGTTGCCATTGCTATTCAATGTTTTTGATAATAGCAGGCTGCTCCAAAAGTAATACCACCTATTTTATTATGTTATCCACAACATCAGAGGCTGATATTGATGGTATGTCAGCAAAGTTTGAACTTTCCCACCAATATTTCTTTATATTTTGTTGCTCTGTGACAAACAGCAGCAGAGGGGTAGTCTGACAAGACTGTGTCTGACATGGAAGTGTGTATGAAGCAATACTGTGGTATTCAGTTCCTCCATGAAGAAAAAACTGCGCTCATTGTCATTCATCAGTGTTTTCTGAATGTCTATGAAGACCAAACTGTGGAAGAGAGTAGAGTGAGCCAGTGGGTGGTGTGTTTCAACAGTGGTGACACCGTTCTGTAGCTGAAAATTTCCTCTTCAAATAGCGTTACAGTACTCTTTGTATCTGCTGTAGTTTCCATGGAAATAAATGGGATGCATTTCTTTCAGAGTGACATACATCTAAGTACTGAATACAAGACTAAATTAGTTAGCATGCTTTTTTTTTACTTTATGTGTTGATGATCTGTTGCATAATTTAACCTACACTTGGAACTTCTAACAATTGCCTACGAAGTCTTAAGAATAAATGGATGATTTATTCTTATGTATGATTTTGTTGATTCATATCTCTAGAAGTTTCTCTTCATTCTCCTTAGAACTATTTTCTGTTGTTCTATTTCCTAAAGAATGTTGCTACTGCAATTTTTTTTTCAGTTTTCATGTGTGCTTCCTTTTAATTTCTTCTTTCTGTGTATTAATTAGGATTAAATCAACCTTGACATTTTTAAAGCCAACAGTAAGCGCTCTCATAACTTTTACTGTGTTCATCTGTGCCATAGCATAATCGAACAATATATTCACCTCCCTCTTCAGTGAATCTGAATCAAATGCATTCTTACAAAAGTGACTAAATTACTTGGAATATGCAAATAGCACTCACAATCCTGGTTGGTTTCAGAACTAAAAAGAATTAAATATTAGAAACATGAAAGAGGTTGCAAAGCTTTGCTTTCAGTCATCACTTTACCATTTCCTTATTGATCCTACTCTCTGATGGATTTATTGTATGCTAATTGTTAATGATAAAAAAGAAATATTTGATTGGCTGAGACACGGGTTTACTGAAAGGACTCTAGAGATTTTAGATTATTCTCTAGTCTTTTCTCATATTTATTCTTCTCAGCTTGCTGTGGCAACATGAAGTGTACAAGCCTGCTGTGATTAAATGTTTCTTCAGCCCCCCACCAGCTCTATTGGAACCAGACCAGGCAGGTATTTATCCAAAAATCAATCAAATCAAATTAAAAACCATTAGCTGAGATTTCATGCAGTATGTCTGTATTTTTTATCTTGTTCAAAAAGCTATTTCTCAATCTATGATACTCATTGATTAAACTGACGGTGTAAGAAAACAGCTTTTGTGTCTTATCAGTTCCATCTACTCACACTTGTCACCTCTTCTCTTACAAACTCTTTGGAAAAAGATATATGTTCTTCTCTGGATTTCTGTCATGCTTATCAGCATGAATTTACTTTTGTGGTTATTAAGCTGAAAAATAAATTATGCTTTCGTAAATTTACTATGACCTTGAGTATATGAGCCTAAGAAATGATGTTACGTAGTGCTGTTGTGTAGGTTCTTGTATCATAGTCTGCTCTCAGCATGGTGTGGTTAACTTGACAAAATGGCAAACAGTTTATACTCTTCATTCTATAACGAACACCTTGTGATTAAAGTTAAAATGCACAGCACAGCAAGAATTATCTCTTACTATGGTGGACAACAAAGTGTGAATAGGAGACATGGTATAGCTCAGTCATTCATGACTAAAAAGTAGACCCTACACTTTCAGCAAAGTGAATGGGATTCACAGACCATACTCTTCATAGAAAGGTTACTGCCTTCATTAAATTACTATATAAATTTAGTCATGGAAAACAACTGCTGTGTCTTTTTCTAACTGCTAGGGACTGCTGTGATAATTGGTATGTCATAGAGTCGGTCAGAAGGCAGCTGAACCCAAGTATCGTACTTTGAAGGAAATGATATGAACTTATAATTTAATAAGGATGAAAGAACGTGGCCATAAAAGAATGAAAACATTTCTGAATGAAAATAGTAATGAATAATTAATGCTGTACTTTGTGCTTCAAGCAACACAGATCTGTTGCTATTTGTTACACATATTAAGGGCACACTGAGACAATTAACATCTTGAAATGAGGTGTTTCAAGCGTGAGAACATGCCATCTGGTCTTGAAAGTCCATGACAATAACTTTATATGTGGATAATGGTATTATAATTTCACCAGAACATGGAGTTTTATCTTATCAATGACGTGTTGAATAGGATGTATTGCTGTAGTATGTGTTGCAACCTCACACAGAAAGTATATCAACATATGGTATTTAAGAATACAAGATTCCATTATAAATTCTTAATAGAAGTATACTTAAAATTCTCAAATATAATAGAAGAATCTCCATATTAGAAATAGTCAGAGCAATTTTTTGTGCTTTCAGTTTTCCAGTCAAATCAAACTAACAATTTTGTGCTTTTATAACTGATAAAACAGTTATTACCATTATAATTATTACCTCATTAATCTCATGTTAGAAAATCATGCTGTTCATACAAGTGAGAATAATTTGTGTTACTTTGGGTGTTAACTATCACAAGTTGTTTTCATTACCATTCAAGTTTAGTTAGAACTTTTGAATGTAAAAGAAAACCAAAAATCTAACAGAAATAATGATAGATTTAAGAAATCATTACCTCATACACTAAGAAGTATATGACACAAGAATGGCACATCTGATTTGTAGTAGATGGTTTTGGCAGCCTCCCTTCATAATATTAACACTGATTTGATGCATCTGCAAAAAGAAGTGTAAATGAAAAGTAACAATAGAAACAAGAAAAGTACTTGAGGCAAACTTTACAAGTTAATCTGTACAGACAATTCATCACCTGTTTTATGTAACAGCTGTACCAATATTCAGGATAGATCATGCCCAGTTTATCTATGGTTAACTTAATGCACATGAAAAAGTAAGAAAGAAATATGTATTTCTGATGTTATGGGGAAACCCAGGCATGAAGATTTGTAGTGACCAGTGCTAACAGTTTCATAACAGCAATCTTTTTTCCCTGTAATTTGTGGCTTCCAAGATTGTTCAGGGAAACACATAATATAATGTTTGTGTAGTGATAGTGATGTGGCTTTAAATTTTAAGAACACCATATTCCCCATTCTACTTAGGATTTATCCTGCTCTTACTGAAATCAGTAGAAATAACTGGGATGACATGGAGGAGGCAAGCTGAAGCACTGAAGACAGGATTCTATAGGGACATCACAGGAAAGACTTAAGCTGACTTTAAATCCAGACTTAGTCACAGTTTAACACTGAAGGGTTATGTTTATGAATCCTTCTGGCTTAGTGTAGGCCTGTCTCTGCAGACACCACTCCTCCTTTACAAGTGTCTGGACTCCATATCAGATCAGTCGCAACTCAGTTTTGTTTCATGATCTGCTTTGCTCCTCTGAAGGTCATGTAATATAGATGATCTGAACAAAATTAGAAAACAATGACAAGGCTGATTACTTAAAGCACATTTGCATGTGACCTTTCTTTTTAAAAAAGTTTTGCAAGAAATATATCCTCGTGACTAGAGCATATATACAAGAAACTTGAGGCTTCAGTTGTAGGCTTGAAGGATACATTCCTCCCATCATCTTCCTGGTTACAGGAATACAATACACTAGACACCAGGATTATTTAGATATTTGATTAGGATTATGGTATTTTTCAAATCAGAGAAGTTTTACATTTAGATTTATGTTGAAAAGAAGCTGAAGAACACAATAAACAAGGATATCTCATTTCCTATATTGTTGCTCCTCAAAACAAGCAGTAGCTTTCTGTCCCTTCCATGTTCTTAAAAAAAAAAAAAAAAAAGAAAAGAAAAGAAAGAAAGAAAGAAAGAAAAGAAAAAAGAAAAGGAAAAAAAAAGAAAAAAAGTGAGTCAGTTCTTTCAAACAATGAGCTGCAAAGAAGGAAAATTAAGTATTTGGTGCATGCCAGGTGTACCTACTTACTTTCTGGACTTAGGAGACGAGTGAGAGTGTAAAATCATCCCAGTGCTCTTACTTTCTCCTTTAGAAACACCAAAGTGCTTTCTGACAGCTAGAGAAGTAGCTCTGCCTGCTGTGAGTCCGAGCTAAGCCTGCTATTAGGAATAAGTGTGTTAGCCTGAGTTTAGCATTTAGCTTAGCAATGGTCATTACATTAACTTCTGGAGAACATGTAGCTCATCATGAAGGCAGAGCAAGGCATGACAGAGCAAGAACCTTTCCCTGAGGCAGATTTATTGTGAAAATAAACCTTTAATGATGATATTATAATGTGAGTTGTCTTCTCATTTTCTGAACATTCTATTATATAGTAACTAATAAAATGACAAACATGCCTGGTTTACATAAATTAGATTAGTTCTAATTTTAGTGAGTCTTGATTGACACAAAACAACAACAGTTAATCATGGTGGGGCAATAATGGTTTTGGAGTGACTGGCCGGCAAAATATGCCTTCAAGATCAGTGTCTCTTTTCACAGAGACAAAGCTCATTATCTTACAATTTCTTTTGATTTCTGTTTCACAAAGAATACAGTAAAGCAGTGATGAATTAGCTTTGATCTTTCATAGAAGCTAAAGCAAGGAAAAGTCTGCATAAATTTAACAGTGTCTCCATTAATGACCAGTTTTCTCCATTGCAAGTTTGTTTTCACATTCTTGGTACTTTCCTACTTCATAGACATCTAAAATTAACATTTTTTTCCTGTTGAGTTATTGTCTTGTCTGAATTATTTTCTTTAACGCATATGTTTTTCTAGAAGGGAAGGATATTATTGATGTGTTTTTTGACATTGCTACTGCATGAAGGAAATTCCCTGTACTCCATCCCAACAAAAACAGACAGCCTGAGTTACTGATAATATATAATGCATACACTGCTTCTTGCTGTGAACAGTAAAATTTTGCTATATTCTAGCCTTATATTTTGCCATCTAATTGAAAATCAATGAAGAGGGAAAACACAAGTCCTATTTATAGAAAACTCTGACACTTTTTATGAGAACTAAACTTAGCTCAGCCTCTGTGATGTCCTATAGGGGGCAAGGCACTATCTACATTTAAACAAGCGAATGTTCTGCTGCTGGTACATGTAATCCTTGTTTTGAAATGCAAGGTAGTGAGCTGGTGTTACTCAAAACTGAAAGCGTGCGTTATCAGCGTGTATGTTATGCATTGTATGATGAACTTTCATCTGCAATAATTATAAATATGAAAATACCATGAATGCATAATCTCAAAATAAGAGAATCACAGAATCACAGAATTGTAGGGGTTGGAAGGGACCTCTAGAGATCATTTAGTCCAACCCCCCTGCCAAAGCAGGCTCTATAGACCAGGATGCACAAGTAAGCGTCCAGGCAGGTCTTGAACTTCTCCAGAGAAGGAGACTCCACCACCTCTCTGTGCAGTCTGCACCAGGGCTCCGTCACTGCACTGTGAAGAAGTTCCCACGCACATTTGTATGAAACTTCCTATGCATCAGTTTGTGGCCATTTCCCTTAGTCCTATCACCACTGCTGAGAAGACTCCAGCCTCATCCCCATCCCTTTGTCTCCCGCTTCTTAAATATTTATAGACATAGAAGCCAGTTCTTAGCTCCTCTCACAATAACATTATTCTGCTTAACCTTTTGTGGTATTGGAATATTTCAGATAAAAGAAGAAAGTGCAAGTCCTGTTAAGGTCCCTAGAAAAGACAGTTAACAAGGGCTGTCAGTAAAAAGTAAAAAACGTGACCCCAAACAATTACAACTTCAGGAAACGCAATATTTCTGTCCATATATCAATTACATGTTGAAATGACTAAATATATTTTTGTTATATATATCTGGTTAAATTTAAGAATTAGTCTAGTTGAATGCTCTGACAAGAAAAAAATGTAATACCTTATACACATATGCAAAGAAGAATGAAAAAGTCTTCCTTCTGTTGGATTACTACTGGAGCAAGAAATAGTTTTTTGACTTTTTTCCCCATCAATGGTTTACCGACTGGTTTGGCCCCGTTCCATGGCGACTGGGGCAGAGGCCCATGGACCCACGACCCAGGGAGAGGGAACAGGGAAAGTGAAAAAGGAGAAGAGAGATGGGCCTAAAATCAAGACAGCAACAATGATCTGAGGAGGAAAGCTAATTTTCTAAATAAGATATCGGAATGCAATATAATGCAATATAATAAAATATAATTGGAATTGAGGCTAATAAATCAAATAAAATGAGCAAGAGACAGTGTCTGATAAACCGAAGACCTTATGCTAAACGCTGAAGGCGAGACGGCAGCGAGCACCCACTGCTGAGTCGATCCCAAAGGAAA
>VXAB01001047.1:21705-53285 GCA_013399175.1 Odontophorus gujanensis
TCACTGCACTGTGAAGAAGTTCCCACGCACATTTGTATGAAACTTCCTATGCATCAGTTTGTGGCCATTTCCCTTAGTCCTATCACCACTGCTGAGAAGACTCCAGCCTCATCCCCATCCCTTTGTCTCCCGCTTCTTAAATATTTATAGACATAGAAGCCAGTTCTTAGCTCCTCTCACAATAACATTATTCTGCTTAACCTTTTGTGGTATTGGAATATTTCAGATAAAAGAAGAAAGTGCAAGTCCTGTTAAGGTCCCTAGAAAAGACAGTTAACAAGGGCTGTCAGTAAAAAGTAAAAAACGTGACCCCAAACAATTACAACTTCAGGAAACGCAATATTTCTGTCCATATATCAATTACATGTTGAAATGACTAAATATATTTTTGTTATATATATCTGGTTAAATTTAAGAATTAGTCTAGTTGAATGCTCTGACAAGAAAAAAATGTAATACCTTATACACATATGCAAAGAAGAATGAAAAAGTCTTCCTTCTGTTGGATTACTACTGGAGCAAGAAATAGTTTTTTGACTTTTTTCCCCATCAATGGTTTACCGACTGGTTTGGCCCCGTTCCATGGCGACTGGGGCAGAGGCCCATGGACCCACGACCCAGGGAGAGGGAACAGGGAAAGTGAAAAAGGAGAAGAGAGATGGGCCTAAAATCAAAACAGCAACAATGATCTGAGGAGGAAAGCTAATTTTCTAAATAAGATATCGGAATGCAATATAATGCAATATAATAAAATATAATTGGAATTGAGGCTAATAAATCAAATAAAATGAGCAAGAGACAGTGTCTGATAAACCGAAGACCTTATGCTAAACGCTGAAGGCGAGACGGCAGCGAGCACCCACTGCTGAGTCGATCCCAAAGGAAAGAGTGTCTCATGACATGCGAACAGTTTTTATCTTTCCCTCTGAGGAGAAAAACATAAAAATACAAAGCAATGCAAAGTCCCCTGGGTATGTAGCTCTTCTCTTCTGAGACAGGTATACCTGGAACTATAGGTGATCCACAGAGCTGGAGCACTAACTCTTTTACTCCCAATGCACTACATGATGTTATGATGTGGAATACCAATAACAAAAATCATAAAATCATGACATTCCCATCTGAGGCATGCAAGGCTCAGAAACCAGTCGTAGAATCATAGAATGGTTTAGATTGGGAGAGACTCTAAAGATCACTGAATTCCAACCACTTTTAAGTGGGCAGGGTTACCATCCATTAGATCAGGTTGTCAGAGCCCCATCCCACCTGGTCTTGAGTGCTTCCAGAAATGGAACATCCACAGCATCTCTGGACAGCCTGTGCCAGTGCCTCACCACCCTTTGAGTTAAGTATTTCTTCCTAATATCTGATCTAAATCTCCCCCCTTCTAGTTTAAGGCCATTCCCCTTTGTCCTATCACTATTAGATTGTGTAAGAAGTCTATTCCCCTCCTGCTTATAAGTTTTCTTCACGTACTAGAAGGTCTCAATGAAGTCTCCCCAGAGTTTTCACTTTTCCAGTCTGTACAAGCTCATCTCCCTCAACTTTTCTTTGTAGAAAAGATGTTTTCTACAAAGAAAAAGAATTCCCAGATGGGACCTCACAATTGAAGAGAAGAGAGAATCAGTCACCAGGATGCTGTTGACATCTGGGGCTGCAAGTATACACTGCTGGTTCATGTTAAGTTTATCATCCACCTAGGACCCCCAGGTCATACTCTGCAGTGCTGCTCTCAAAAGAGTTCTTCCAGCCTGTACACATATCTGAGATTACTCCAACACAAGTGCAACACCTTGCACTTGGTCTTGTTGAATCTCATTAGGTTCACATGCACCCACTCCTGAAGCCTGTCCAAGTCCTTCTGGATGGTGTCCCTTCCAATATCAACTGCAGCACTCAGCTTGGGGTCATCAGCAAACTTGCTGAGACTGCACTCAATCCCATCATCTATGTCACTGACAATGATGTTGAAGGGCATCAATTAATTAGAGCAGAAAAATATCAGCAGCAGAGGCAACAGGGGCAGAAGGGGGCTCTGGCTGACAGTGCTCAGGGAGTGATCAAGCACCAGTAACAAACTCAGTATATCGATGGGATACAAGCATCTCATGGAAGGAGAGATGTGAAACACTGAGCAGGATTTGGCTATGACCAGAGATGATGACTCCAAGAAATTCTGTGGAGTGGGAGAAAAGGTTAATCACCAGAAGGTGAGAACCATTGAGAAGAGGATTGTTTCAGGCCAGTACCAGGAAGTTTCTTCTCTTCCAGCATTTGCTCCAAGTAGAGCATAAGCAAATACCAGAAGGCTTTTTTATTGTTTCCAGTGTAATCTCCGAACACAGCAAATAAATAAATTGATTAATTATAGAATACAATCCAGTAAATTCTGAAAACAGTTAACATTCTGTTTTAAAGTCTGTAATTCTCAGAGCTGCTGCAGCTTGCACGTGTTTGTTTTTTGCAGGTATACAAGGAGAGCACGATAACCTTAAACATTTTATAAATACACAGAAAGGGTTAGTCCCTCTGACATAGTTTCAAGTTACAAAATCTACAAAACAGAGTTATTTTCAGAAAATCATGCTGTCTCTACAGTGAAACTTGTGTAATAAGCTGAATTTTATTTTAATTTTAGGTATTTATGTAATACTTTCTGTCAGAAGTGCTGACCTGTTACGAGAAGGACATGTATATTATTTAAAACACACTGATAAAAAAATGATAGTTTTCTTCTTAATATGTTATTTGAAGCAAAGTGGTGGTCTTTCACTTGATATACAATTTGAATGCAGAACTTGTTGCTGTAGGATGTTATTGACTCCTGAAAATTGAGGTTTGAGAATCTGCCAGAGATAACAAATATACAGCAGAATCATCAGAACAGAGAATGGACTGGGTGTCAGATATCCAGATCATAGATGAGTACAGAAGCTGGAATTAACATTGAAGGTGGATTTGCATTAGGAGACTAGTCAGCAATAGTAGAGGAGTAAAGGTAAACAAGCCTTTTGCCAGCCTGATCTAAAACAAAAACAGACAAATAATAATAAAAAAAACCATGTAGCTGTGATTCAAAACACACATATGAGTCTTCTTAAACCAAAACTACAAAATATTCCTTGTGTTTCTGATCTCAACAGATATCAAACTAAAATATTGAATGAGATCTTCAATTAGCAGTATTTTATATTATGTTTAACTACTGTGAAGTCTGGAGATTGTTCGTGATGGAAAAATTAACAAGATGAAACATAGTCCTGATGTTTTTACCATCTACCGTTGTAAAAGTCTAGACCACATTTTTTTTCTTTTAATAATTTCTGATACAATCAGTTTACATGAAACAGACTTGTGTCACAGCTTTAATATAGATGCTATAGCTCTTTCAGCAGAAGTACAATGGTCTTAAATTTGTATAACATTGTGAAATCTTATTTTGAAGGAAAACAGTTATGTTTTTCCATTTTCCAGCTTCTGCTGATTTTCTAGTTAACAGAAGCAGAGCTATAGCAATCTGACTTCTGGCATGAATCTTCTGGCCCAAAGAAAAACAGTATCTTTTTACAAAAACACATATAAATCAGTGATACTTCTTCAGTCTGCTTATAAACTTTTATCAAGGAAGACAAGCTTAAATCTGATTTGGTACAGCACACATAGAAATATACACCTGCCTGTGTGTTTTTTTTTCATGGTACCTGCCTCACTTGATGAGACAGACATGGCTGTGGGTCAGGGGCACTGTTCTGTATAAAAAAGTACATAACATGTTGGATTATCTTACTATGAGGCTGTAAATCTATTTTGATGCAAACCATTCATCTTACAGATCTTTCAAGTCATCAATCACATTCCATGTAGCAACTCTGAATTCTTTTTAGGTTATTGAAAAAGAGCATCAATAACTCAGTTTGGGCATAAAGCGAGATGAGAATGGGTCTACTTAGTCCTTTCTGTGTGACCACACAAGCAATATTTTTAATTGTGATTTTAAAATTTGTTTCTAAAAACCTTTTATTTGTTTGTTTATTTGTTTGTTCATTTATTAAAAATGGAAAGGACAGATATATATATATTAGTTCAAGTGTTGATATTTTTAAGCCATTTGAACTTTGGTGGTTGGGTCCTTTCTAAGAGGTATCTCTACACCTTTGTAAAAGCAGTTGTACTAGGAACTGTATTACCTCAGCTGAAGGCTTATAACATTACGATTTTGCATTGAGGGAAGTTTAATTTTGTCCATGCAAAAGTTAAAAGAGATTTTTTTGTGGGTGGAAGTCAGTGGAGTACTATGGAAATGAAAAGTATAAGGTTGAATTACTTTTTCCTTTAAAACTTTTTAAAATGTCTACCTTTTTTGTCCTGCAGGATTCGCTTTTGTTCTGCTTATTTTACTATTTGTGAGGACAATAGGAGAGTAGCTAGTAAATTTACTGCAGATTATAGCTAAGATTATTTTGCAAGCAACACCAGAGTTAATGAGTTAGCTAATAAATATGAAAAAAAATTCCATAAACAAGATCAAGGATGACAGATGGTAATGACTATTGTTCAGGAAAGCTGTGAACAAAGATCAATTCACCAATAACAGGGAACACAACTCCCAAATGGAAAAACAAGAGATCAGAGTGTATTACCAAAATGTTCAGGCTTTAAATTTGCTGACAAGCATAAGCAATGTGTAAACGATCTCCTTCCACAGCTATTAAATTATTATTGGAGTATTTCATCATGAGATGGATTTCTGCACTTCTCAGCATTAATGACAGTAAGGATACTAAAATAATGAGACACAATACTGGGACTGGCTTAAAAACATGAGGAATCATGAGTATTTCTTTTGGCTTTGGTTTGGTTTTGGCTTTGGAATAAGATTTCTCTTTATAATATTTGCTGACTATAAAATAATAGAAGTTTATCTTTCCAAATCAAAACATGTTTCTTCCTGGTGTTACCATGCCTCCTAGATCTGGAAGCTCAATAGAAGTAACAGATTCCACAAGGCTAAAGAGTGAAAACCCCAATTTATACCCAAAGAAATACAGGTGCTGTAGACTATTAGAATTCTACTTCCCCTGCCTTCATCAAACAACAGGATTCTTCTCTATAATAGAGTTCTGTTTTCCATGTCCTGTTTCTTTAAATAGTAAAACTAATCCAAGTATAAATCTTGTTTGTGATATAGAGTTTTGATCCTATTATATCTCAAAAACACAAAAACCTTTAGAGATTGCTGGAATAAAAATTGATGCATATGCTGCACCGACCGCTATAGTTGCAAAAGATAGATTAAATGGAAAATCTCTGACCATTGAACAGAGAGAATATTTACTGTGTGCTTTATATTGTACTGCTGTCAGGTATATTGACAACCAAATTGAAAAAAAAAAAAAGGAAAAAAGGAAAATTCAGAGAGATACAGAGAAAAAACAAGAAGAGATACAAACTGTTGTGCTTGGGCCTATCAGAGAGTGAGATTTATGAAACAAGAGATATTTACAGAGTTGTAGTTCCTTCAAGTACATTTTAGACAGTGAAATATCCTGAAGAGTTTATCAACATATGCCATATGCCCATCATAAAGCCAACAGAAAGTTACCAAAATGTAACAACAGATTACAAGCAATCCCACTGAATCTCTGGTCTGCAATTCCTCTCCTCAGATCTAAATTCCTAGTTGTCTTTCAAGACTGCTAACAAATACGAATTCGATACATGTTTCCCTCCCTTGAATTAACCAGTATTTCCTATATATCTACTCCTAGATCCAGAATACTTTCTTCAACATATGCACTTTGATAAGCCTGTCTGAATTTAAATTAGTCTATCTGAATTTTTGTCAGACAGACCATTCTTTCACAAATCCTGGAGGAGTCACAGTGAACACTGAGTAACCGTTCATTTTAGGCAACCACCTATACATGATCTATAGCAACCCAGAGTGACAATTTCAGAAAAATTCCTTGAAGATGTAAGACATAAACTGCAGCACAGGATTATATGGAGAATTTAGCTGCAAATTTCTAGTAAATTTTCCCTGTGAATGTGTGTAAAATTCTTACATACAGAATTATAGCTGCAATTCTTTAGATAGAATCACTGACAGGTGTGTGGGTTGTTGGTTTTTTTTTTGTTTGTTTTTGTTTGTTTTCATTTGTCTGTTAGATAGTTAGTGTCAGTGATAACTCCTGTTGTTTTTACCACTCTCAGGTTTCTCAGAGTGGAACTGTGTAAGCATAATAGGATACTGAGCTACCAGTACAACAAACTCTCAGTGCCTCACTTAAAAAATAAGCTTCAAAGTATGATCGAGCAATCCACAAATCTACTCAATTACTTAGGCAGTGGATGGTTCATACATACATGGAAAATGAATGTTATCTACTCAATTTTTCCACAAACTGGAATTTATCCGTCACCTAATAACTGCACAGCAATTCAGTCTACCTATCTGTGGATCATCGATAGTTTCGGGTATACCTGTATCAGAAGAGAAGAAGAGCTACATACTCCAGAGGACTTTGCGTTGCTTTGCATTTTTCCATTTTCTGCTCAGAGGGAAAGATAAATACTGCTCACATGTCATGAGATACAGGCTCTTCCCCTTTCAGATCAACCCAGCAGCAGATGCTCCCTAGCCATATTGCCTTCAGCATTTAGCATAAGGCCTTTGGTTTTTTGGACACTCTCTTTCCTGTTTATTTGATTTATTAGCTTCAATTCCAATTATATTGTATTATATCATGTTATTTTGCATTCTGATATCTTATTTAGTATATTAGCTTTCTTCCTCAGGTTGTTGCTGCTGTTGTGTTTCTAGGCCCATCTCCCTTTTACTTTTTTCCTTTCCCCCTTCCTCTTTTCCTGGGTGTGGGTCTGTGGGTCCTCCTGCCCCAGTCATCTCAGTACTGGAACAAACCAAGCTGTAAATCACTGACACTGACAGCATTTGATGAGACTAAACTTGGTTAAACATATTTGTTCGGAAGTGCCTGTTTTTAAAGACTTCTCTTTCCTCTCTAGCACTACAGGGTTGAGTATATAACTTGTAACATAAATAAAGTTCTCTGAAGAACCCTGATCTCCTAAACATATCTACTCATCAGTGACATTATCTATTTATGAGTTAATAATAGTTCAATTGGTCTAATTTAAATATATGCATATTGCAGTTATTACAGTATTATTGTATAACTGCCTTTAGACCAGCTCTTTTGCACTGGAATCCATCCTCCTCTATATTCTTTAATTTGACAGTTAAAAGTCTGTATTTTGGAGAAGACTGGATTTTCCAACATCTTTCTGTCTCCCCAGTGTCTGAATAAGGTCTTCAGGTTCTTGCATCAGAAGGAATGGGTTACAAGGCACACTTGGGCAAAGAAATACCCAAATTAGGTGGAGAAATCTCCATCCAAATGTTTAATCACTAAAGCAGGTATTAAAAACCTGCCAGAGTACATTTCCAGTGAAGGTGCTATTTTTTCCTGTGCAGATTTTCTGATTTATATTTTTGCCCACAATTGAGGGCTCTTATAGATTAGAATTGATGATTCTTGTCAAATACACATATAATTGATCAAAGTAGCATATCTTCATTTTCAAATCTCCTTGCAAACATGAATCAAGTGAAGCACCTTCCACAGTACAAATGAAATCCCAAGTGGTGGAGAGCTGATAATCTTTCATCAAAAGCTAGTTAAAAAGCATGGAGCTATACAAAACAAAGAAATAATATTATCCTACTACATATGCAAGCTGAATAGAAGATAAATGAAGGACTTTGACACATCGTGCCTGGACATATGACACCAATGACTTAGACAGAACAAACCTCAAAAATACAATTCCCTTTTTCTAGTTCAATAAATTCCAAATAGGAGCTAAAACTGTATAAAGGAAGTTTGGAATTTGCCATGTTAGACAACAAGTGTTATATTTCTTTTACCAACATTTCTTGGAATGCTTAGGAAATCACAGCTACACAAATCCCATGAAATGGAGGGTTAAACTAATTTACTGTATCCCTGAACAGTTGGACAATAATGTTTAATTTATTTTTTTTTTGTTTTTTGTTGTAGTTTTGTCAAAATATGCTGAATATGAACATTTCACTTGTCTCTGTCTTAATTTGAAATCTTCATTTGGAAACCACTGTGTCCCCTCCCCCAGACTCCAGCTGGCATTTTTTGCAATAACAGTATTTGACATTAAGTAACAAGAAGTGAGCTGGAGAGAGGATGTTAGTTCAGCCGATGTCATATTCAGGTACAAGTGAAATCTGATGCAGACAGCGTAAGAGGAACGAGCTATGAACTGAAGATGCATTCCTGTAAATCAGATGCAGACAGGGATATTGATATGACTTGAGTTTCAGGAGACCTAGTTCAGACTCCCAGAAGACCTTGATTAGTTTCTAGAGACAAAGAAAATGTTTCATTAGAAAGAATAATGGAGGTTACAAATTCAATGCATCTAGAGAAACAGTGTATTTTGTTTCACTGCTGGAAGAGAATATTATTTGTTGTTTCCTGGGGCTGTGCAAAATCTGTACTAAGATATTGATTGAAAATTTATTTGAAAATTATAAAGGCAATATTAGAAGGAAAATAATAATAATAAAAAAAAGGAACAGCTGAATCAAAAGAACTTCAATTACTATTTGAACATTGCCCATGAAGCTCCTGAACATGAAAAGAAATCTACAGAGAGGAAAAATAGCTTCATTTTTAAAAGTATCCAACTCGAGAGGGAACACTTTGAAATACTGAAGGTATTGTATTGTTTATTTCCAGCTCTTCAGAAGCCAAAGTGGTCATTTAAAAAGTGTTTCTAAGTTAAGTAAATGTGTCGTATAATTTTTATGCTATACCCAATACTTTTTTTCTATTTCTTTAACTCTTTCCTTTTCTCATTACCTTCATGTAATATGTACACAATAAAGAGCTTGCAGTTTTGTCTACAGTCCTCTTACTCACTTCCTCACTCAATCTTCACTCCTCATTCTTCTTTCAGGAACACACAAATAACTGCTAAAGAAGACGTGGAGATGTTCAGGTAGTGTTCCCAAGACAAAACTAAACAGGACTATGTTTCAACCCCTTCATGACAGGAGAAGAACTGAATTTGGTTTTCTTTTCTCTTGGGTGAGCCTTCTAATATTTGAGATATTAAGTAAATGATAAATTGCAGCACAAGCCTTCACCAGACTTGTGTCACACATAGTGGCTCTGAACACCACAGGTCCTGCATTGACACAGTACTGATTTTTTTCAAAAAGTTCTCCCAGAAAAGCTCTCCAGGGATACACAAGTGTGCCAGTTCTGTATTGGAAATCTGGATGGGTTTAACCAGTCCAATGAAGTTCAGTCAAAATAGGGTGTTTAGGGGCATGTAGAAAAAATTTAAGATTCCATAGAAACATTAATGTTTCATACTGAGGTTTTCATAAACTTTACTTCATTTCAGATGAAGCCATAGAGAAAACCTCTCTAAGAAACTATCTTTTGTCAGTATATAGATGGTATTATCATCTGAATAATAGAAAAATATTTTAAAAAAATGAACAAAAGATCTTTAAGTCTCAAAGATTTTTGTACAGTGTCCTGTTATATGATGTTTGTAGCCATTCATTGTTGAGCAAATATAACTCCTAAATTTTGGTTTTGATTATTTTATTTTCATTGTTCTAGAGATTCCTCTTTCAGTACTAGCATGTGTATTTACCTTTAAAAGAGCATTCTATTAATGTTCTTCCTCTATTCTTTAATTTTTTTCTTTTTTTCTTCTTTATAATGAAGAGTCTTCTAAACACTCTCAGGGTTTACATCAACCTATAAATGTTGTCATAACCTTTAACTTGAAAAAACCTTAGTTTTCTTAAAACCCCTATAGTATGCAATTTTAATCTCCAGGTTAATCATCAAGGTTCCTAAAATCTTGGTTTTGTTATTGTTGTTGTTATAGGAACAAAGTATGTATGCTCCAGAAATAATTTTAGAAGGTGCGTGTTTGTTAAATAATTCAACAATTTTTTTTCTCAAATAGATAAAAATTAACAATACGTCTGTTTTTTTATTTTGTAAGTGTAATCTCTTTTTCAAAATAAACTGATCTATATAATTATGTAATAAAATTAACAATATCCTATAACAATTTGTACTTATGCTCCAAAAAAAAAAAAAAATTACAAGGTCATTGTAATGATTCAGATTGAACAGTAACCTTGGAATGAGATACGAGCAAGTGAGATCTGTAATGTTCGTCTATCTAGACTGGTAATACAAAGTAATTCCGTGGAACTAAGGACAGAAGACTGAACTATTTGTTCAATTTACTTCAGATGCAGCCAGTTAAACTGTCTCAGTTGACTATTAAGTCAGCAGAGCTCTCCTAAGCTATCCATTAAGATTAGAAATGAAGTAATAGTTGCAATAATCTTAATGATATGTATGATATTTGTTACCTATTTTCAACCAGTCTCTTTTGAGCAGCTAGTGCTTGGGCCAAGTTCCAAGTAAATGTTATACCTTAGCATTTTTCCAACAGCATTTAAGGGAATGTAAAACTTCAATGGTCTCCACTGGTTCAGAGCAGGAGCATGAGTTATTTTCCTTTTACATGCTCAGACAGTGTATTCATAATTCTTGCAGAAGGCTGCAGTTATGCAATTATCTTCACCTTCTCATCCCACTGTCACCATGAGGACCACTGAGCACTGTGTCTATGGTGAATTTGGCCCTGGTGGTAGTTTAGATTAACACCCAGATCACAGTGTTACCTATATAGTGAGCAGAGATGAGATGGACTTAGGATACAGAAGTTGGCATTCTTTTAGTCCAACAGATATAAACTATATGCAGGTCAGTATGTGTGTGCATGTGTAAGGAGCTCCACACCTTGGTTACTGTTAAAATGTAGGTTGCTCTGAAAGTTATGCCTCCTACTTATTTCCATGGAAACTTCAGCAGACACAAAGAGAACAATAGCACTATTTGATAGAACAAATTATCAGCTACAAAATGCTTTTTTGAATATAGTCACCACACCTAGCTATGTATTTTTGTGAGTAATGAGCAGGAATCTGCATGCTGTGCTCATAAAAATCTGCATGGTCGTTTGGATCTTCTTTCAACTCTATCCTGCCACTGCTTAAACACACCACCCGATACAACCCACTGTACTCACATCCACTATTTGCTGTCCATCAACATTCAGCAATTATCACTGAATGTCTGTGGGTACAATTATTTATGCATGGAGGAATTCAATCACACACCTAAGCTTCATAAGCACTTCCATGCCAAATGCTATTTGTCAAACTACCCTTCTTCTGCTGTCTGTCCCATGGCAACAAAATATAATGGAATTTTGGCGGAAAGGTTCAACCTCTGCTATTATATTACCAACATCTGCCACTCATGAGCTGACATAATAAAATAAGAGGTGTTACTTTGAGAGCAATCCTTTTATTTTTAAAGCATGGCTTTTAAAATATGGCCTACATGCATTGAAACCACCTTTCATCCTACTTTTCTCCTGGTGTCCCTGAGAACTTATCTATATTTTGTTAATCTGACTTCCTAAAAGAAGGAAAATAATGTCAAGGTTGAGGTGCAGCAAAAATTATTTCATTATATATGAACTTGCAACTCAAAGGTGTCAAAAGACACACAGAGGTCAGACTTTTGTTGAACTGGGTCATATATGTATAGTATACAATAATCAAGTTTAAAAGTTTCCAGCATTTAAATTGAATAATATGTTGGTGCAATAAATATAGTATGAGTAGGATCCATCTCATTTGTCTTCAGCCTCAGAAAGATTAAATACCTTTACAAACTGAGCTCTACATTTTACTGTAGACAATTCCAATGGCCCCTACATGAGACATTGGCAGCAGCCTACATGGGTAGATGTTTTTGGATGTTTTGCATTGTCCACTGATAGGGGGTTATTTATCTTCCTTAACAGAGGGTATTTGTCTGCTTAACTGTCTGGCACCTTGACTGTTAGCTGAGCAATGTTAGATGAGTATCTCCCTGAACTTGTAGTGAATACTTAATTAGAGTAGAGGAGTACTATTTACAAAAGCTCCTTTAGCTCTAAGTGTGTTAAGTGATACTGATGTCTCTGTTACTTCAGTTCTTTCATTAACACTTTCTTTTTCTTAAATCTTTCCTGTTAGTTTGGAAGCTTTTTTATTTATGCTGGCTTTCAGAGTACTGAGCAAGTTGCACAGAAACACAGAGGTGCAAAGAAATAAGCAATGGTGGTGATCTGTTACTTGAGCAGCTCTCTCTTACTGCTTTTCCATTTGCTCTCGTCTGTCTCCCTGTTTTTTTTAAGATAGCTGGAAGGTATCACTTGATGCATACGGCAGTAATTGAGGCCAAACTGAGTTCATCATGATAGAACTAAAATGGTTAACAATAATACATATTTAATCCAATTCATAACCCAATCTTGTATGATATTTGTTATTTATTGAAACAGAGAAATGGACAGTGATCTGTATCAATGCTTGTTAAATGCTCTACTTAATTCTCTGCCATAGGGATACTTTTCTTTCATACATGTTTTTGTAAGTTTTTCTCCTTTGTGTTAATATATTTTGATTTATTCACTTTTCAAATTATATTTTGAAAAAGAAATTAAAAAAATCCTTCTTAAATTCATATATTATCTTCATTTCAATATAATATTAAGCTATCTTTTTAGCCTAAGAGGTCTAATATAAAGTTCAAGGTTTCCCCCTTCTTTATTTTTCCCCTTTCCTAGTGAAAGGGGAGACATTAAAAAAAAATATTGGTAAGAGCTAAAGGAGAAAACTATTCTTATACATATTATCAGTTATATTATATTCCTTAGTTAAGTCAGTGGATGGTATGGTTTCCCAGTTTCCCATTTTATTCTACTGTGTTATGAATGACAAACTTGAAACTATTTGTCAAATAATGGCAAATTGGAGAGAATATGAAAAACAACTATTCAAACTGAAGGTAGAATGAGGGTACAGATGAAAATAATAAATAAAAGAAAGTAATTAGATGTACACTTTGTAAAATAATGTTTACAAAGGAATTTAGACAAATTGCATTGTAATATTATTAAATATGACAAATGTTATTAATAAATGCAAGATATTTACCAGGAATTCAGAAACAGACATAAGGCCTGAAACTTAGGTGCAAACTCCTTAGTATCTATAAGACTAGTGCACTGACTGATGTCCTGGCAAGTTTTCTACATTAAGCTATGAATTTTCTTTTTTTTTTTTTTTTTTTTACTTACCTTTACGTTCATTTTTGAATTATATTCAAAGAGGCAGAACTTCAGAACACTTTTGTAACTTTAATTGACTCACAGTGTGTATCACATCCCTGATAAACAAAAGCACTTGTTATTTTTTGTCCTTGTCAACTAATTAAATATTTTAGAATAGCTTTGGAATGTACTAGGTTGGTTTTTTTTTTTTTGGAATGTGTATTGGAGGTTAAACATGATGGTGATTCTTTTTGTTGTGTACTTTGAAGTCACTGAGATTTTAGAATACGCTTCAAGTTAAGCTCATGACAACATGCATCTCTATGATTAGTGCTCTTTTAAAATTAAAAATCTTATTAATGAAAATATATATAAACTTCTGAGCTCTCAGCTTCATTCCGGTTCAGTTGAACAGAAATATGGATGAAATTTGACTGCTACTTTCTGAAGTATTTCCTCACCTGTTCTCTAGCAATTCTCCCTACATCAGTAAAAGGATTGTGATTGTAGGCAACGGTCTTTGCCTTTCATATAGAAAGAATAAAAACTGCTCAAATACTTTAAAGTATGATTATAGGAAATGTTAGGACAGGCTTCCTCTCCTAACCATAAATTAACGGATCTACTTCAGAAAAATTCCTCTGAATGTCAGTAGATGTTGTGAAGTATGTGCATTACAGATCCCAGTATTGTGCATAAAACAGGACAAGGTCATGTTTAGGAACTGACTACAAAAAAAAACAAAAACCACAAAGGCAAACCCCAGAATACCTGACAGCTGTTGAGAATTGCTGTGATTAAATGATACTTAATATTTTTACATTGCTTTAGCAGGAGTGCAGTGAAAACTTGATATAATTGATTATACATTATGCAAATAACTGCTGAAATTGTTATCCAAAAACTACATAGTTCAATACTTGATTCTATGTAAGAAAATGGATTAGCTGCTCCTGGCAATGTTAATGTAATTACCATAGGCTTAATTTGTAGCATGAAGATCTGAAAGGCTGTGTCTCGTGATAGTTGCCATCTTGTTTTACCACTGTTAAATTGTAATTATAGCTTTGGAAAACCATATGTTTGGGGACATTAATGGTGACAGTGGAATCTTGACAAAATTCTGGTTGCTTAGCTACAACTGGATGGAATAAACTAATAGTAGAGCTGTAGAAGCATTTTATTTTTTTTCGGTGAGTGCATTTAAATGAAATAGCAAGTTTGTTGTAAATGTTACTGCTTCTTTTTCCAGAGTTACTAATACTGCGTCAAGAGAAATTTTCAGATATAGCAGATATTTCTTTAAATTTTATTTCAGTGTTGAAATGTTGAAAAGTGATATTAAAAACACTGTCAGAATTATGTGATTTTAAACGTGAAAATTTTGCCTGGTTTCAGTTTCTGATATTAAAATAAATATAAAATTACATAGTATTTGCTATTTAAATAAATCTTATCAACAGATGCAAAGAAAGATATTTTTCTCTCTAATATGACTTGCTTAATATTAAAAAATGTTTACATGACAAACTAACCTTAATTTTAAAATTGAAATTGACCACAAATCATTTTTCCATTACAGCTCTGCCTACAAACCTGAAGCAAGACCTAATTATATAGAGAATTGGTAAGTTCTGATTCGAAGCTTTCTCCCTGGATGGGACTTTGTATTCCACATTTCCTTTTAGTAAAAGGTCAGTAAGTACTCAATTAATGCAAGAACTTTGAATTAATGCTCATGGCCTCACTACTGTTTTAGAATAAACAATATGCAAATGTATGATGAATCAGGCTCTGTGTTTTTTGTTGTCAAATATTTGCTGAAACCAAATGTACCAGTTTCAAATTTTAGTTTAATGATCTCTTATTTGTAATGTTATTTTTCAACTATAATCAAAATTAAACTGAGATGACAATAATTCAGATGAGGTCAGTTAATAAATAAAACTCACACTCTGCCATTAGAAAGCCTGATATATCTTGCTTATAGCTTGCACACTACAGCTTTTTCCTTATGAATAAATGAGTGTTAATTTTCTTCTTTGGACCAATATCATTGCATGAAAATAATCTTTTGTCATTTTAGTAAAATATTTCACTGTAATTCTAAAATTGTATACAAGTGAGAATTTAGGAAATGAAGATACAGGAATATTCAAATGTTTATCAATGCAGTAATCCTACAAAAATCATACAACTTGCTCTCTCTAGTCATTTCATTTTAAGCACACTTTGTAGGCCAGTTGTGTGAAATGCTTCTTCCTCTCTTTTTCTTGAAGGTCCCATTGTGATTTACCCCATTACTTCCGATCCATTAGGTCTGCCAAATAATTTAATATTAGGGAAACAATTTCCAGCACTCTGATGTTTCCGTTTTCATAATGATTATTATAAAGTTTTTGAGGGGAGAAAGACATTGTGTTTATTAGAAGGATCATTCATGTTTTTCTACTTTAATTTAGCAGATTTAGTTGTCAAGCACATAACATGGCCACAAGATTTCCCAAGATTTACCACATGTAAGTAATCATTGCTTTCACCATGTCCTACCAGATTTTTATAAATAATGTTGACTCACTTGAACAAATGTTGCAGTGTTAGGTAGCAGACTTGAATCTTCTCCATATTTTGAGTTAAATTAAAAATATATATATCCAATTTAACATTTAAATTAAAAATATATATATCCAAAACTAGATGGTCCAAACTAACAACAAAAAAAAATCATATCAGTAAAAGAGGAGATGTTAAACTTTTGTCGTGGGTGGGGCATGGATGTATTTCTGACGATACTTCTATTACTGACAAAAGTTTATGTACTTATTGTTGCTTATACAAGAACATTGCAGTAATCACTCCGCTGTGCGTACCTCTGAGGTAGAGAGAGTACCTGAACAAAGCTGATAACTGCAGAACTATTATTTGCATTTACATCTTGACAATTATCCATCAGGTAATGCCATTGAGAAGCTTAGGTTCTCAAGGAGCTGCCAAGTGATGGAATTCTTCCTAGTCTGAGTTTAATGATGACATTGATCAAAATGCTAATTTATGTAGATTCATCAGGACATGATGATTATGGTGATAAGGCCTCATGATTGGAACTTCCAGAGTAAATGTACTGAAATGATAAATGTGTATATCCCAGTCGAAAGAAATGGCTTCAGCACTGCAGTTAATGTTTCATACAGCCCAACTTCATTAAGCACAACTCAGTTAATGATATCATGGATTTGTTTTGTTTTATTAAATTCCATTAATTGGAGAAATGCATTGAAAGCTGATTGTGAAGAAATTTCCTTTTCCCAGGAATAGCTAAAAAAAAAAAAGGATAATTAGATTAATTTGTCCTTTCTCCCCCTATTAACTCAGAGCATGATGATTCTTTCTCAACTTTATGTCTTGAACTACTTTTGTGTATAACATGATTCTCATTAACCAAGTTAATTGTAGGGGTTTCAAGTGAGAACACTCACCGGTTGGACCACTGCCATTTCCGCTCCAATCATATTAAATGCCAGCTCCTCAGAGACACTTGCCTTTGTTAAAGTCCTGTGTTACCACTATTATTTATGTTAAGAAAAGTAGTCAACAAGATCTTGCCATGGTTCCTTAAGCTATTCATGCCGGATCCATTATATCAAACTGCAATGTTTGTTACAAAATTGTTGTCTTCTGAGTTCTGATTGTGATAATGAGGCTTTGCAGGATACATGTGATTCATAGTGATGTCTTTGAGCTCTTAAATACACTGTTGTGCTGAATCTAATTATAGGAACAGATTCTACAAACAGTTTGTAATTATGAGTATTATGTAGATTGGAAAGGGATAGGTAGCTTTATCTATGAGGAAAGTGCAGGTCTCTAGTTTTAACCTTTCATTGTCAAGGATTCCTAGAAATTAGAAGTTTACATTCACATTAAAAATCAGCTTAAAAGTCCTTCTGGGAAGCACCCACGACTGAATTTTTCTGTGTAATGTCTCAAAGGTGCTCTCCCTTTTTAGTGGAATGCTTACAAGTAAATTAATGGTAAAGTTATTGTGCTGAAGATAAAAATAAAGTAATAGTATACAGTAATCCCTACTACTAAGTGATAATTTTTATTTAATTAAAAATAAACTAATAGTAACTTTTACAGATATCAAAGTTTCCAAGAAATAATGAACTTTTCCAAGCTGAACTACTGGCCCATATCGGTGTTAGGAAAGAAAGCTTTTCAATGGTGTGCTGTTCAGATGTGTTTCTGAACAGGCACATAAATCTGTCTACAGCAGGAGCACAAATGCATCTCTGACCTGGCTTTGTTAATGATAAGCAGAACAAGAAGCAGTGTGTGCATGCTGCAGAGTTCCCTGAGCTAACTGGATGTGAATCAGCTAGGGTCTGACTGCAGGCTAAGCCACATTTGTGCAGCAGTGCATTCAAGCTAGTAAAGATAGCTGTGGAGCAGAGCTTGTTAGGTCAGGCATAGAGCTGATCTGGACCATGTGGATTTACTGACTTGCATCTCTGCTAGCTCAGGGTTCTCCAGACCGTGCTTCGTATATTGCAGAGATCGACTGATAAATAAGCTATTCTGCCTGGAGACTGTGGGTGAACACGTAGAATTAACTTGTTTTTTTTTAAATTGCTCAGTTGACATAAGCAACTACACACCCTAGTGGTTCGGGAGAAAACCTGCCCCATGGAAAATGTCAGTGGACCATTTACAGCCGAAAGGAACCTGCAGTGACAGTGTGTTCCTCTGCAAATTTCTGTTTTTTCTGGAGAATTAAATAGGTCATAGATTAAGCATTTGCTACAAGGAAAATTTGTATGTCCAGGAAACAGCTTATATGCCTGAGAAACAATTATAGCAACATAATGATGCAACAACCCTTGGACTTATGTACTAGTATAGAGGAGTGGATGCTCCTAGTCTGAAACTTTCTAGAAACTTGTCTTTCTAGTCAAGGAAGCTTTAACAGTATAGATATACTGGCTTATGTTCACTCTACTTATGACATCAGTGCATTTGTTTCAGAGTTAATTTTCCCTACTGTTGAATATCTGAGTTTATTTCCATCTTCACTTTGCATAACTTCCAAGATACATATTTAAACAAAAATGTAGAAATGTGACAATAATTATTTCTATTCCTTGAGAAAACTATAGACAGAGAAATATAGCCTACTGTGTCTCAGTGGTCCAATCATCATTATGTCTAAATCACAATGAATCTTTCACAAAAGTGAGAGCCACGTAAGTTCTATTTTCAAACTCATTTGAATAGAAAGAATACTTCAAAAAGCATGCAACTTTATTATTAAAAGATTCTGAAAATATCATGGAGGAGGTCAAGTTGGATTACAAAATAGTTAATAAAAATATGTGAAGTTCTAAGCATGCAATTATGTCAACAACAAGCTATTACACTGTTGTGTCAAATATCTAATAGCTGGGTTTGTTAGTATGATGTAGATATCACTAATAGATTCTTCAGTTAAATACTATTGAGATCACCTGAAATGATCCCTTACCTCTGAAATTAAACCTCTTGATATCAGCTGTGATTCCTTTATTTATGCAAGAAATGTATGTGATTACACTGAACTGTGAGATGGAATATCATGTGTATTGTATGGTAACTTATGCAATTAGTTATGTACTTCACTGTGTACAAGAAAAAAATGAAAAGCTCTTTGACAATTTGCTGAATTTTCTTTTTTTTCAAGGTGTAACCACATTGCTGTACACTACCTTGTTCTTGAGCAAAAAAATTTTATAAAATATGCATCTTGAAATTCAAAACCTCATAGTGCTGAATAAAACATTTTTAAAACAACACCTCCAGGTAGAGGTGCATCCAAAAGCATTACGTTTGTTTTCTTTTGTTTTGTTTTTCTAGTTGCAGTTTATGCAGATGTCTTATGATAAAAGTAAAATGATAATAAAGAAAAAGTTAACATAGCCCTTAAAAAAGCATTCTGTTATATATATATATATATGTATATATATATGAATAGGATAGGCAGATGTCCTAACACTAAATTAAAAGACAGAATCTCAGAACTCTAAACTCTAAACCCAATGTCATTTATCTCACAGCCAAATTTCTAGTGCTAAAATGCTGCATTCTGCCTGAGATACCATTGCTGAGCAGTGCCACCAAAGACCATGCAAAAAGCTCAATCACACTACATCTGTGTAGACAGCTTTTTTCACACAAATGAGAGTAATTGAATCTATCTTTTGATGGAATTCTTGGTTTCTTACTCTGTTATACCCATCCATGATTGCATGCACTCACTGCAGTTAAAAATTAAATGAAAGAAATGATGTTAAATCCACCTCTCTGTTTGTTTTTTGAACTTACTCATTAGCTGGGAGACATTAACCACCAGAAAAGTCAATATATTGGGAGCAACTGTACTCATTCTTTTGTTGGAAGCATTCCTTTTTTGTGCAAATGATTAGAAACTGTAGAAGACATTCAAAGTCAGTGGTGCTTCATCTCAAGTGAGTTGATGTTAATTTATCTCATACACTGGTGATAAACATTCAGCTTTTTTTTTCTTTCTATTGGTCAAATACTACTTATTTGTAGGATGTGAAATATCTCTCACTCAGGTGTCTAAAAACCACTGAAAGGATATTAATTGTGTCAGTCTCCTATGAGACACGAAAGTATCCAGTTTCAGATGAAACAAGGCAAAAGAAGGAGATAGGTGTCCTCATTATTGATGAAAGATGTGATCCTGGTGTGAATGGTGCCTCAGTGGAGCTGAGATTAGTAACTTCTTATTATGAACAAAGACTGACCTCATCAGACACCTATCACTAAGACAGCCCTAGCTACAAGTAGCAGGTAGGTACTTCCCTGCAGCCAAGACCACTGCCGTACCCTTCACTCCTCTCCTTGTGACATGTTGAACTATTTAGTTTACAGAAAGCTCTGCCTGGCTTGCTGAGGTTGAGAGTCCCAGCTGTGCTTAATTTAGGGAATACTGTTTGCCAGCTCAGATCTGTTTGTTGTCCAGAAGAGATGTTTTACCGTAAAATAGCATGTCTCTTTGCAGGTGTTGTTTGCCCTCAGATACTGGGTATGGGCTTCTCACATCTCCCATTATTCTTCAGGCATGGAAAAAAAACTAAGGATTTGAAATGGATAATGTGAAGAAAGATTGTTGTTTTTTTTTCTTGTTTGTTTGTTTGTTTTTAAAGATTTTATTTCCGAGACAATCAAAAATGGGTAAGGAGAGAAAGAAAAGAATATGAACTACTATTTAGCTTTTATCAGTTGAAATCAATCATTTTGGGCCTCTTTCTCTTAAATCTTTNAAACTAAAGCAGGACAGATGTTTTAAAAAAAGGACTTTGAATTTCACATTCCTCATCCTTAATACACAGAAGATGACACAAAACCTAGTCATTACAACTATTAAACTTTTTTTCAAAGTGTTTCCTTCTATAATGATTAAAAGATGAGAAAATCCCCTGATAGTATAAATAGAAACATTTTACCAGAGAATTATATTCCTCATGGTTTTTTTTTGAGAGGAATCTGCTTAAAAAATTTTGATAAGAATAGCCATCCCTATGACTCCATGAGGAGGCTGAACTACTTAGTTTTCTGCCTTTGGAGAGAGGTAAGATCAGGTGTTCATATCTTCAAGTGAAAATAAAATACATTCTCTTATTTTACCAACTTAAGAGGATGATTAACAGCTGCCATTAAATAAGTTAACCATTTTAAAATCACTGGACTGGATTTCCCTGTGAACTACTGATCTTGAATCAGCACTACTGTCTGGTATTGTTCATATAAAATGACAAATAGAGAGATGGATGTATTAGTCAGCCACAGAATATACGTTAACAAATGACCTAGTGTGCCTCAGGAAAAAAAGTGACATCGTTAGTTAATGTATTTCCAGTTAAAAAAGGGAAACAGAACTCGTTAGGCATTGCTAAGTAGTAAGTGCATCTTGATCTCACACAAGAAAATGTATTTCAAAGTGGAACTGTTGAAGGGAAAAACTAACACTGTGATCATCAGAATACAGAATTCTCTTGTTTAGACTAACAAATGATACCTTTTTTAACCTGGCAGAAGAAGAGACGAATAGCATAAGACTGTGGCGTTTGAAAGAGTATAGATACTTCAGACAAGAGCAGGGAAAATATTCTGAGAAAACTTTGACCATTGATGATAATGAATAACACTGGCCTAAATGTAAGCATATGCAAGCTGGCTATGACAAAAAATTGGCACAGATCTATAATAGAAGTATTCGAAGGCTGGAGGACTATTAAACTGGAGTTCACTATCTGTAACAGAGGAGATTTACAGTTTTGTGACATATGATGGCTGGAAGTGGCCAAGGATATTTCCCCCAATTCTCTAAGGTTAACTTGTTCAGACTTTTAGAAGAGTTTTTGAGTTGCAGAAAAAATTAAGAAAGGATAAAGATGTAAACTCAGAAAATGCTGCTAAGTTAGCTTGGTTTTCATCTAGGCATGAATAAATAATTGTGCGGGATGTAAATCAATAAGGATAATCAGATATCAGTAAAGAATAATTAATGACAATTAACATAGTTTCATAATAAATGGCACCTATCAAACAAATGATGTTTCTTTGATGAGAAAGATCACATTTGGTCTAGGACAGTAACTAGGCTATTTATAAAACAGCTAGAAATAGAACACAAGCCTATTTGTTTTAAGAAGCACTAAGAAACTGCTAAAAATATGACATGGTTCAAACTTCACAAAATCCATATGCAAGGTATTAAAGACTGATCAACTGACTGTTTATAGATTACAGGTTCTCCTGAATGTGCATCAGGGACCAGTGATGCCAGTAGTGTTCTAGAAGAAAATACAAAATCAATACAAATAAATTTGTGGGTGACATGAACACAGGTAGAGCAGTAAATAATACCAGAGGCAGGTTGGTAATAAAGATTGCTATGCGTCATTTGGTAAAGAGATGGTAAGGTTAATTTGAACAAGTACAAGGTCATATAACAAGAAGAATGGAATCTATGTCATTTTCATGGAGTAGAAAATGCTGATTTTTAAGGCATTGACTTGGAAAAGGCCTTAGAATAAAAATAAAAATGGATTTGTGATTTTGTTTCTTTTTGTAGACATACATATTGATATAAAATTCTTTCACTTGAAATTTTTATATTTTTTTATTCAATCACAAGTTTGGGGGGAAAAGGGATTTCTAATTAATTAGAATATTTGGCTCCAATGAAATAGAAATTATTATACATGTCAAAAAAAAGTTTAGAATGAAATGCTAATTTAAATTTTTTTCTTTAATTTTGCCATATTGAAACCTCTGGGTCTAAAGATAGAGACTTTATGCTCCTCTTTTAGATACACTTGAAAGCTCCTCTGAATTGCTCTGGGGACAATGCTGTGGATGCACTTGAAATCTTTTGCTTTCCAGGAAATGCCCTCCATAGTTATTTTTAGTGAATGAGGGATACCTTTCTGTCTCTTTGTTGATTTAATATCTCCCTCTGTTAAACTAGGAAGACAAAAGGAACAGTCTGTAACTGTAGTCAGGACAGGCAATGTAGCCTGTAGGTTGTAGTCAGTGGTGTAGATAATGAAAGCTGTTGGCATGAGATATGGTATTTTTTTATTCTAATCAACACAATACAAGTTTTGTTGTGACTCCATAAAGTATCTTCCATGCAGTACACTCATGGAAGCGCCAGTCGTCTAATTTAGTAGTTTCCGCTTACTTTGTATTTAGAATTAATTATTAACTGTTTAATATAACGCACATTTCAGATAAAAAATGGCCAAATAAAGCTGATAGTGGCTGTTTCGTAATTTTAAAGTAGAGGATTTTCTTGTTACGCGTGTCACAGCATTGCGGCATCATCTAAGTTCCACCACTCTGATCTTCAGAGAATGCCAATTACACTGCAGCAATATAAAAGAATGCATACTAGCAAATTAATGTGCATTTTAATGTTTGAGCTATATAATTTTAGTTCAAATATGCCACGTTACTAACCATCCAGCTAGGTGCAGATATGCAGGCTATAGGAACCACTTTGTGTGAGTGAGACAGCACTTCTGCAAGTATTCAATCCCATGGCTGCAGTGCCCGACTCTTGCTTTATGTTATCCTTCCTGAAGTCAGTACTTCTTCCACTCCCTTGCTAGTGGTCTGTATTTTTATACTGCCTAAAGTAAGGAGCAAGACTTTCCCGCTCTTTGCTTTCCTGATTCAAACTGCTATCTCTTTCTGTACCAGTGTTGACTTTTGTCTCCTCTCCTTCATGTTCTTACAGATTGTTCTTATTCTTTCTTTCACTTTTTTTTTTTAATTTATTTTTCTCATTGCTTCAAATGTCTTATTGCTTGTTTCAGAACAAAACATAAGAGTAATGAATGGTAAGCCTATGGCTTGTTCTCCCTCATCTCACTTGCTTGAGTCTCATATCTCATTTTCTTGTCTAGGCTGCTGTCTACAAACCAGCAGCACTTGCAGCCCAGTAGGCCTATGGTATCCTAGGCTGCATCAGAATAAGGGTGGAGGTAGGGAGAGTGAAATGATTGTCCATCCCCATTTGGAGTATTACATCCAGATCTGGGGCTCTCAACATGAAAAGGATGTGGAGTTTTTGGAGAAGGTGCAGAAAAGGGCTAGAAGGTTAATCAGGGGTCTGGAGTGCCTCTCCTATGAAGACAGACTGGAGGAGCTGGGCTTGTTCTGTCTGGAGAAGAGAAGGCTGTGGGGAGACTTTATTATTGCCTTCCAGTATTTAAGGGGAGATTATAAACAGGAGGGAAATCAACTTTTTACATAGATAGATAGTGATAGAAGAGGATGGAAGATTTAGATTAAATATCAGGGCTAAGTTTTTCATTGAGTGCTGACACAGACTGCTGAGAAAGGCTGAGGATGGCCTATACCTGAAGGTACTCAAAGCCAGGTTGGATATGGCCCCTGGCAATCTGATCTAGTACTTGGTCTAGTGGCTGGCAACTCTGCCTGAGGCATGGGGGTTGGAACTTGATGATCCTTGAGGTCCTTTCCAACCCAAGCCACTCTATGATTCTATGACCTGTGTTATTTGCATGACGAAGCACTAGGTTTTCTGTTTTAAAAGACATAGTCTTTGTTTCTGGTATTTCTAAACCTAAAAAAATTAGATTTTCACTTCTCAGCAACCACTTTCACTAAGTCTGGTTTGCACAATCATCATCTCTGGAACTCTTTATTCTTGGGTATGTTACTAATAAAACCTTTATTTTGTTGTGGTTATGCTCAGGGCATTCTATGTGAAATTTAAGCACATAGTTAAATGTCATATAGTATCAGTATCTAAACTCCTTTCCAGATAATTTATGGTAATTTTATATTTGCCTAAAAAGAGGACAAAAATGAATATTTAATTGTCTTAAGGAACAAGTACTTTATAATGAAACAGAAAAATTAACTTGAAAATGTAGTAAGTATAATTGTAAGGCCATATTTTTACTTTGTTCTTATATATCGTATCCACATCTTGAGCATACAGTATGGCTATTCACTCAGGCAAAGAACAAGATGATTTGTACAAACATCCCTTTCTTTGTTCTTTTTCTCCTCTGAGTTCTGCCTCATTTAGATTGCATGCTCCTCTTTAGGTAAAAACTATAGAGTCTTAAGTGGTTAAAAATCCTTTCTACATTTCTGACTCAAACAGAAACAGACAATTAGATCAAAAAAATGTCTGAGATTTTCATCTCATTCCATTCTTAATGAAATTTATTATTATGCACAGAGACAGCATATACATTACATTTCATATATATATTTGTCATTTCTAAATATAGAGCTTGGGGAGTGCCTAGGTTCTTCTTTGGAAGCACATACAGAAAGGATTAAAGATGTTCTAGAACAGTTTGAAAATTTTAAGAATCATTAGGGTTGTGGTTTTTTGGATACCAACAAAAAAATAGAGGAATAAGGTATTCATGTGACAGAGAGATAAAGAATTCACTGACATATTCTTTGACAGCAGAATTAATTATTGATAAAATAGGTTAAAAGCAGACTATAAGAAAAGAGAAAAGGTTAGGTTTAAATATGAAAGGCCTAGAGAAAGAAAAATCATGCCTAAAATATACAGGCCACATTCTCAGATTCATTATTATAATTTGATTGAATAATCGTGTTGAGTAGACAAAACTATGTATTTTAATATTTCATTATTCTCTCCAGCTGGACTGATTGTCCTTTGTTTGTTTGTTCACCAACTTTGCCACTTAACTAATGATACCTCCCTGTTACCCTGCAACAAAAACCATAGTGGTGTCATGCACCAGGCCAAGGACACCTGGTCCAAACTAATGGAGACTCTCTCAATGAAGAAGAGTCAGGATGATAAAGGCATGCCTGGTAGTAGGGAGTGGTAGGATACCTCCATTGCTTGCTCCTTTCCAGCAGCTTTGGTATTTTTGCCAGTGGGGAGAAGGTGCTGGCAGAGCAGAGGAAGTTAGCTGTTACAATTGGTTTGGAAATGGGGAGGCAATTAACTGGAATAGCACTTGCTTCTAAAATTTTTAAGTTAAATTTTATTTCTAGTTCCAGCATTACACATGAGACCATGAAAACCTTCCTCTTTACGCACAGTTTTTGCTGCTCTAATTAATTCCTTTCTTTTCTCCTCTTGCTTCCCATCCCTCCTCCCTTCTGAAAATGGATCAAATAACAGGAGCAGGCTTCCAGCTTTATTGTTTGATGTATTTTTTTTTTTTTAAGAAGAAAAATAAAAAGCATGACTTCCTTATTGTGCTATTCTTACTTTCTAAAATGAGGTCTTTGTGAAAAAAAAATTGTCGTTATAAGGTATCAGTCATCCATATGATAAAGCTTCTCACTCTCCTTAAACACATGCCAAATCTTAGAAACACACCTGTTGTTGTTATATTAGATTTAAGAACTCAAAAACGAAGGATATAAAGAATTTCAGACACGAAGCAGACTGCAGGATAATCCCCTAATCCAGATAGATGAAAGGAAATGCAGATTTCATGCCCTCTCGAGAGTGGCAGTCTGTCAAAAAATAGATCCTCCTGCTCAGCTTGCCAAAAACAGGAGAGTGAAAGAGAGAGAAAAGGTCTCTATCTCAGACATACAAATACAAAAACAGACACAATGAGAATGTCTGTGCAACAGCACTACATTATTCAACACTCCTGTAAAAAAATCAATGACAAAACGTACATGATAAATACCTCTGTTTCTATTCTGAAGATAAAGTATTTTGTTTGAAAATAAGAGATCTGTTTGTTCCTTAAAATATAAAAAACAAAGAAGCCTTTTAGTGTGTCAGACAGGTTGAAACCAGGAGAGCAGTATCTTCCCTTACAATAAAGGTTTTCACTGCAATAGTCAATAAATGAAAAATTCAAAATACCATTGTTTAAAAGTAATCTTAAGACATTTCTGTGCAAAAATGATCATTACACACAACTCACGTGTCTCCAAAATTTTCTAGGCCAGAATGTATGTATTCATGTCAAATGCTGCCTTTGATTTCAATTAGTACACTTGAATAATAAAGGACAAAGACAAAATGTGGTCTTGCATTTTTAGTGCAGTGATATCCTTTCATTTGAATACCACACGATATATGAGAAATTCTTCTTACTGGAGAAAGTAACAGTATTACTTTGAGCAAAGGAAATAAGGAGCTGCGTGATCACTTCAGTTTCCTCAGCTCCCTTGCATTTAATCTATTTTTTATCTTTTATGTTCACAGGGTGCAGAAGGTGAAGGTGGGGATGGAAAAGCACATCAGGCAAAATGTGGATAGAGTCAGCAGTAAAAGAAAAAAATGCATGCTGTCCTCTACTGTGCAAAGCAAGCATAATCGCTGACATGAAGAAGTTTGCACTTCTGAGGAAAAAATAAACCAGCAAAGATTCTTTACCAATGACAAGAACAAGACTGGGGAAAAAAAAAGGAGAACGCTTTCTGTTTTACAACATAACTTGGTGCTTACACTGACTTGGACATATTGCATCAACAATTCTACATTTATCTGGACTGTAATCTTGTATTCATAATACTTCCCATTCTCCAGACCATTTCCTGTGTCCACAACTAAATGATAACATATACATAAATATAGAGTGATTTTTTTCTTCAGTTAAAAAAGCACAATAAATTAAACAAAATCCTTTGAGCCTTCAATGAAGAATTAACAATGTGCTAACAGTAGCACAACATAAATGTTCCTGAATTCAATATTGGTATGAATTCTTCACTTTTTTAGATCTTTTCTTTTCTACAACCAATCTGCTCTTACTGGGAATTCTAATATTTTGCAGAAAAAAACTGACATTTGCAATACGTTTGCTAATTTTTACAATTGCATGAGACATTACAAATTGGCTTTACCATGTGTAAGGAAGCAGATGAGCAGTGGGAATGGAAAGAATTATTATATTCTTGGTAGAGGGAGAAATCTTTGTCATAGGGAGACACATAGGGAGGCACTCAGTGCACGCATTGCAATGTCAGAGAACCCAAGAGGCTTGGGTAAATCCTTCTTCATGCCACCTTGCCATATTGTTGAGGACTCCTGGATTGCCAGGGCAGCATCACCACAACTTCTTGCTGGCTCATTATTCTGTATGTAGTTGACTGATATCTAGTTTCTGACAGACAGAGACGCAGCGGAGAACATGACCAGGTATGAGAACTCAGGGAGAAGCTCTGGCTTCAGGAGAGGAGTGCCAGCACAGGGGGTCACAATGGGGGTGTTCACTCAAGGCTACTCTTTGCTGGAAGACATTTTGCATGCTGCAAACCCTCCAGGCAAAATTTGTTTCCTTAAATGCTATGTCAGATAGGAAGACCTGATGTAGCACAAAATAGCTCCTGTAGGGATAATTCCAAAAGTCCAGTAAAAAACAGAGGTCACAGCACACCTATTTCTTAGTTGATTCCATGTCTCTTTTAGACATTTCTGAAGAACAAACTGTTGAGAGATTTCAAACAGAGCAGTAAGATGACTTGTCATATGTTTATGAAGAAAAAAAGGCAGAGATTTGGGAAAGTATGGTTTTACAATACCAGTGTATTAGTATTTGATGTTAATATTCATTCTACTACATAAAAGTGCAAAATTAGAGTTACCTTCTTAGTCAAGAATGCTCTGAGGCTTCAGCAAAGCTAGTGGAATTTAAAATATTAAGAGAAAAACAATACATAACTGCAACTCTTTTTAATTATTATTTATTAAAATGAGTGCTTGTACTATAATAACTGAACTGAACTTAATTTCATAAAATGTCACTTACATCATCCATTATGTATATGGACTCAATGACTTTGGCTGTTGGGGATCTCACCGAGCAAAAGGTAAAGTGATATGCCACAATATTCCTTCTCATTTCTTTCTTGCCTTAAACTTGATTGGAATCATTGAAGAAACCCAATTGTATAAAGCCTCAGTAGAGGTGCCAACATAATCTTCACTTCATGAGGGTTTTTTTTAACTTCAACATATAAGTTACTGTGGAAAAAAATGACTTCTATCACACCAAGAAGAGTGTGAGAAGGGAGCACTATGCTCACAGCTACAGAGGAGGAGGAAGCATTTCCCTTTTAGGAAGGTGTCTATAAAGGGGACTTGGATTCAAATGCTTTTTCTGCTTAAAGGAATTAGAATCCACCTCCACTCTGACAGTAGAGTGTTGGAGCCATTAAATGACACTTTGTAAATGGATTTGGGCATAGCACTTACTCTTATTTCTGGTGCTATGAATTAAATCTAAGGAGCTTAAACTTCATTCCCTCACCTGAGAAGTGAGTGATCTTAAAACCAGTCCTTGTACCAAAGAATATTTAATAACTTATGTAATTCATATATTCCTTGGGGGGGCATAAATAAACAAACAAACAAACAAACAAACAAATGAGTTAGAGAGAGAGAGAGAAAATAAATAAATAACGTTAAAGCATCCTCTTGAACTAGTAGTTTAGGTTGTCATTTTGATGGATGTTACCCATTCAGACCAGGCAAAGACACGAACCAGTTCAAGATGCCCTTCTAGTTTTTCTCCTGCAGCCTTGAAAGTATGTCTGCAGTAGGATTTTTCTTTACACCAGGAGTGTGTTTTTCAAGTGACACTCTCAGTTACTTCCACTTCTTGTGCATTGCAGGGAGCAATCCTGGGTCACACAAATTGGGCTCCGTTTGAATAAACTTGCACTGGGAAATGCAGACATGGCCTCAATTTGGTCTTTTTCAGTGACATCATTCTGCATTCATGAGTAGCTTAGGAAGGACCAAACTCCATTTGCACCTATACAATATTTTATCAATAAAAATAAAAATTCAGATAAAAAGATCATCATGCAGTACTGTACGGTTGTTTACGATGAGGGAATAGGAAAGCTGACAATACAATTTTTAAACATCTCAAGGAAATGCTGCTTTTGCTTTATTCTTTCCCTAACAAATTCCTGGATATTACTGTTTGGAATAAGTCTAACTATTATAAGCTACAGACTAATTATAGGTTGCCAAACATTTGCTTCAGGATTGTTTGTGCTATGCAGTTTCTCAGATAATTATCTATCAACAGGCACTTTCTGTCTAATTTATTTATGTGTACTAGCTGTTGAGTTTTCCCTTACTAGGACTTCAGGACGTGATATTCTTTTTATTTACTGTACCACCATTATTATATTTGAGGTTCGAGCCATGGACTGCAGCCATCTTCAAAAGGATGTGAAACTAAGCAAATAAAGAATGAGTGATTTACATCAGCCACAAATGCACCATTCACCCAAATGCTGCAAGCTATTCATTCCAAAAGCTATTTTAATGAATGGTATTCATACTTCTGAAATGAACTAATAAGGGACCTGCCAACTTCTTTCCAGAATAATCTCTGATATGAGAAAATACTGAATGTGCAGAGGCTTTTAACAAGCAAGATCACAGAATTATTGGGAATATTAGAAGTATTTGGAAATTGGAATAGTCAGATTTGTATGTTATGGAAAATTCATGAAAAATATTTCTTGATTACTTTACTTTTTTTTCCCCTCCCCTTAAAATATTAGCTATTTTAAAACATATTTATTGCTCTATTACAGACTGGACTCATTTTTACTGTTCATTTATTGTTTGGCTATCACTTGTAGAATAGCTGACTTTTATTTTCTTTTAATTTTTTATATCTCCTTTGAAATTTCCTGAACCTGTCTACTTGCCAAATAGTGTACGGCCACAGACTGATACATTAACTCATTGATTTTTATTACATGCATTTTATATTACATGCATTTTGAATGTACATAAAAGCAATTAATTTCTAGTAGTTCATTCATAAAGTTAATATGAACAGTGTATACTACATGAGGACGCATCCTGATTGTGTAAAATACAACTCTATCCTGCTGAATTTAAGTACTTTGTAACATTTTAAGATGTCTCATCCATCTAAATTTAAGTAAGATACTATTTAAACCTTTTCAGCTGATCCAGACAACTGTTTCTATTTAATAACTTTGAAATAACTCTATAGGTTCTCACGTGAATTAAGTGACAGCAGTGTTGAAGAAAGCAATACTCTAGCTCTCAAGTAGCAATGAAGATGAAATGATGAGCCATCACAAATAGAGAACCAGATTACAGTCTCTTAAAACAATTTACAGAAAGGTAAGCCTTGGAAACAAACATTTAGAGTGTCAGGCATTCAATATATTGTAAAATCTAGGAAGTGCATATATGAAAACAAACAAACAAACAAAACAAATACAAAACAAACAAACAAGAAACCCAAACCTTAAAATTCTGAGACATATACTGTAGCACAATCAATCTTCTTCCATATGACTAAAACTCAACTGCTATCCTTTCCTGTATCTTCTATTAATGCCTCTAACACAACCAGCTCTCCATGTTGCCACTTTAATGAATTTATAAATCCTTTTATTCCTGTATGTTTGGATGAAAGTGTATGTACAACAATTTTGTCAGAAAAGAGCAGGCTAAGAAGACACAATATTAGCTAGATTTCTCTCTTGATCTAACTGAAAATAGAGATTCTCCTTCTTGTAGCATCTACGCTGTTTCATGCAGAGATTAAACCTCTTCAGGAGGATATCTTGTGTATTTATTAGCAGCTAAAGACTTACCAACTCTGAGAGCATTTTCAGTAGCAAGGCCAGATAAATAAATATATCTAAATTAAGCTGTGCTTGGAATTGATACAAGAAAAGGAAAAATAAAATAAAATAAAATAAAATAAAATAAAATAAAATAAAATAAAATAAAATAAAATAAA
>VXAB01001047.1:53479-129286 GCA_013399175.1 Odontophorus gujanensis
CAGTAATAATAATAATAATAATAATAATAATAATAATAATCTCCTGCCATCTTCTTGTGGTTGGATGTATAAAAGTTCAGAAAAACTTTTTTAAGAAGATTTCAGAATGTCCTTAGAAGACTGATAAAAGGTTATAAAATGAAAATGAAAATAGGAATTAAAGATAGATTCAAAGGGATCAGCTGTAGATAGTAGGAATGTACTACCCAATTTTGACCTTTAAGGAAAAAAATGTATCAAGGACGGAAGGAAGCTTGATGATCAATGCTGTTGAATATTACATTTTGCTGTTTTCCCTGAAAAGCTCTCTAGAGAAAGTCAGTAGATTTACCACATTCAGTCACATGACTTCCTGATTGCTGATAGTGAAAAAATGGGTGCCCTAGATCCCAGTTTTATCGTGTAAGAGTGTAAAATATTGTGTCTGAATCTAGCTGGGCAAATGACATTACCCTCAGAGTTTTCATGGCGAGTGTACAATCATGCTGAAACATTATGCATGCCTTTGAAAACCATTATTTGTCTCCATGACTTCTCCCTACATGGGTTTTGCCCTTCACAGCCATATTGTTCTGAAGTACTGTCTGTCCACAGCTGTGCATCAGGCACAAACAAGTTATCCTACAGTTCAGGTGTTTTCAAGGGATGTAGTTATGTGGGCTGTGCTGTAGTTCACTGTCTGCAGTCAGACACTGAATTAACATTTTAGATTATATTCTTGATGTGAGGAGGATTTTCCCCTAATTCTCATCTTTGAACCGCATAGTAAAAAACGTCTTTCAAAATTTAGTAGCATGAGACTCAGGAATATATCATTTTTTTTAAAAGAAATTATATTAGTACTAAAGCATCACAAAACTCATTCTATGCATAAAAGTGACTAAAATAGGTTCTCTATATTGGGTCTTAGTAAGTTCACCAGGAGACAAAGTAGATGCATGAGTACACATGTCTGCATGTATCCATGTGCAGAGCAGGCAATGGGTGGATGACTCCTCAAGAAAACATCTCTACTTGGCTAGAGATAAATTTTGATAATGCAAGGGGTCTTTAACATGAACAGTGAAGCTGGTTGAGGCAGGAATCCCTAAGAATACAAGTTGTCACACAGATGCATAATTTCATTTGGGATCCATGATATCCAATGTATTTTATAGTTTATTTTAATTTATTTCTTAATCTTACAGTGTTTACTTTCCATTTTCTTTTGTTTAAAAAATGCTCAAATTTAAATTCATAACAAAGACTGTGTAACTGCAGTACTTCAAAACTGTATCTGAAATTTTCTTAATGGAGCCTGCTTTGACTTTAAACAAAGCATTTTCTAAATCTGCCTTTTCAAATTCTAGTCATTCAGGCTAAATGGGCCATTTTTGACAGCTGATTAAAATATCTAAGTGTTATCATTTTCAATGGTCACTATTGCGAAGAGTAGTGTTAATGGATTTTTTCCTCAACTAGTAAATTTTCATGACAGTTTTACAAAACAAATCTAAATTAAAAACTCAATATTAAATCACATCAGCAAATCCTTTCACTTCAATTAAGTGAAATAATAGAACAATAACTATTATCAGTCAGAAGAAATATTTCATACAACAGCATAACCTTTCACAGTGTTTTCATTTGCTAGCTGCAGTGATAATTATGCTCATTACGCAATTTACACTATCTAAATGAATGCTGTAGGGCATATCAAATCATATGTCTAGGGCGCCCATCTCTGATAATACATATTTCCTGTCTTTTATGGAAATATATACTAATACACATTTACCCATTTAATGATTAAAGTAAATGGCAATAGTCTCATTTTGATGAGAAAGGCATGCATTTTGAAGTGCTACTTCTAAGACAGTCAGAAACATTGCAGTAGAATTCTTTTTTGGTAGACAGACACTTCCAGTCTCCAAATGTAAACATTTCCCATAAGCAAACAAACAAGCAAACATCCTGGTCTCTATTTGTCACTGCTTACCTTCCTTGCCTTTTGAAAACAATATGTAGCAAAACCATAGGGACAGCTTTTCCTACACTTATTATCAACCCCAGACAGAATACTCTCCACAGTTATTCTCCTGTGTCTACAATGAAGATATCAGATGGTAGAGTTTTCTCTGCATGGATTATGCGGTCTGTGTTAGCTCCAAGTATATTGTTCTTACAGTCATCCATGTAGGGTATACTTAGCCCTCCCAGTTTTCTATTACACGATTGTTTATCAGCCATTCCTATACATTAGGATATGATGAATGGAGCTTCTTTACCTTTTTTAACTTTGTTATTATTTTGTTCCCAAGCTATTACAAACTCTCAGGGAGCCTTGAGTTAGCAGCAACACTTACTCTTATCCTCAGAGAATCCTTTGAAACCCATGATATACTACTGATTGAAAATAACAGACTAGATAAATGTAAACATATCAATGCACTTTCACCATTCAATGTGTTTGTTTGATAATTGTCAGCTCTTTTTTCCTAAATGCTACAGATATTTTGTGTAATAAAATTGCTCCCAACTTGTACTACAAGCATTTGGAAGCACTACTAGAAGCTATGTAACTCATGCCCATGATACTGTCCCATGTCATCTGATCTAGCCCATGCCCATCCTTAAAGACTAATCTTTTGATACCTTCCAAGTAAAGATTTCAGTAATGAAAGCCAGTCAAAAATGGGAAATGATTACGTCTTTTATGTGAAAATGCAGACACCATTCTGGTGCTTGACTTGACTTCAGCCAACTCAGAAAACCAAGTGATACTGACTTCAAAAAAATACTGTCTAGATTTGTGTATCTCTGTTGCCTGCTTACGGACTGTTTACTTCTTATCTTCCCTGAAAATGAAGAATGTACAAAGAGGATTTATTTTTTTTAGATTGATTTATTTGAATGGATATTAGTAGATAGTCATGATTAGAAAATACTTTAAGAATGAAAAAAAAGAATGACAAACTTATAGGAACATCGACAGTGTGGTTAAAACAAACAAAACAAAGCAAAACAAAACAAAACAAAAATACCCAGAGATATATCTACAAGAGTACAGCATAATTACTTTCCTAACACTGTCTACTTTATTATCGTACAGTCTTTACTTATTTACTTAGTGACTATATAGTTCCTTTGACAGTTAAGAATGATGTCATTTGCCTTTGCAAAGGTGCCCATAGAAATGCACATAGCACCTTAAGTAGTGCAAAAGACTGAGCAAGAACAAATAATAATGCATTCAGTTAACAGAATGTTTTTCAGGTTTTTTTTTCAGTTAATGTTTTGCAAAGAGTATACACAGTGAAAAGAAAACAGAAAGAATAATAAAGATAAAGAAGGTAAATTTGTAAAGGTAAATAAGGATATAAAGAACCTGCAAGACCACAGGTAAAGTAAGGCCCACATAATAAACTAGAAACAGTTTTGTTGCAAGGGTTTCTTTGTAGGAACTGATATATTTTCATAGAAAAAAAATTAAATGACTAAGGCTGGTTTTTCAACTAAACTAATGGTTTTGATATTATAAAAATTTTCTGAAATAAATAGTTGTTTTTTTTAAAGATATCATTTAAAATCCTAACCTGTTCTCTGTTATGGATCTCTCATTCTCTTTTTCTGACACTTCTTACTCTCAGAAAAGAAGATATATATATATATATTCTTGATGTATAACAGTAACAGAATGAATATTTCTTGCACCTTTTTTCTCTGTAGTCCATGGTAGACTATACTGTGAGTAGTCTGTATCCTGCTTAAGTTTCACATAGTAATATTTCTTTCTAAAGGAAAAAAAGGCTGATGGTTTACTTGACTGATTTCCATTGAGCTATTTGTTTATCTGTTTGTTTGCTGTTTTTTTGTGATGGTTTGAAGCAAGTGATGAATTCGTTATCACAAATGACTTTTGCACACTCTTTTGGAAAAATGTCAAAAAACCCTCAAGTTGGCATAAGTTAAACAAAAGGAAACTCTTTATTATATCTTCATAAATCCAAGGCTTTTTTTCATCCATAAAATTGTATAATATCTTTTGTTTTCTTGCATCTTATAAGGCAGTATCACAAAGTATTTCCCTGGATGTCATTGAGCATCTTCCTCCTGTTGCCTGGCTTACACATGCCTGCAGCTTTCTTAACAAAAGCAGAGACACTGTCTCTTACAATCATCTCCTTCTATATCAATACCCGATAAAAACCTCCGCCTTCATAACACAGATGCATGAAAGGCAAAAAGGTCTTTCAAAACTCAGAAGCTCCACAGAAGCACTACTGTTATTTCAACTGAGAAATAGGGAAAACGAGAGAAAATGTGGAAACTTCGAGAGATTTGCATTTTTTTACTTAGTATTTGCTGTGAACCAAGGGGGAGTATATATTTTAACATCTTCAGCTAACCAATAAAACAAGTGTACTGCAAAAACAGTAACACATATTAGGGTAGCAACAGCTTAAAAATTCACCTCTACCATTTCCACCAAATTAATGAATGCATAAGCTCTGCATGAGTGCCTCTATCCTATTACTGTTCAAGTAAGTCACAGAATCAAATTGGTTTAGATTGGCGGGGACCTCTGGGTCCATCTGGCCCATCCTCTGCTCAAACAGGAACACGCAGACCAAGGTACCCAGGATCACATTCAGGTGAGTTTTGAATGCTTCCAAGGAGGAGCCTCCACAGCTTCTAGGCAACTCTATCAACCACACAGCAACAAAGTACTTTGTGGTGTTCAGAGAGAACCTCCTGTGTTTTCATTTCTGTTTGTTGTTTGTCATATTGTCACTAGGTACTACAGAAAAGAGCCTAGTTCCACCTTCTTTGTACCTTCTCTGCATGTATTAAAAGGCATTTATGAATATCCCCCAGAACCTCTTCTACAGGCTGAACGTTTCCAGCTCTCTCAGCCTTTCCTCACAGGAGAGATGCTCCAAGTCCTTTGGTCATTTGGTGGCCTTACTTTGGACCCTTCATAGTATATCCAGCTTGCTCTTGTACTAAGAAGGCAAGAGCTGGACGCAGTACTCCAGGTGGGTCCTCATCTACCTGAGTAGAAGACAAGTATAATCTCTCTTTTTTTTAAATTGCTGGCAATACATTGTTTAGTGCAGTGAAGAATACTCTTAACCTTCTTAGTCACAAGGGCACATTGCTCATTCAAGTCCAGCTGCTGTCCATCAGGACTCCCAAGTCCTTTTATGCAAATCTGCTTTCTTGCTGGGTCATCCCAAGCATGTATTGGTACCCATGGTGACTCATCATCAGGTCCAGGACTCTGCACTTATGCTTGTTGAATTTCATAATTCAGTTCCTGTCAGCCCATTTCTCAAACCCATCAAGGTTCCTCTAGAAGACAGCATGGCCTTTTGCTGAATCAGCCACTCCTCTCAGTATTATCAATTGTGAATTTACTGGGAGTGCACTCTACCCCATTGTCCAAATCATTAATGAAGATGTTAAACAGGACTGGACCCAGTACAGCTCCCCAGTGACTCTGCATATTATTGGCCTGCAACTGCACTTTGTGCCACTGACCTACTCTCTGGTCTTAGCTGTTCAGACAGTTTTCAGTACACCTCACTGTCTGCTCATCCAACCCATACTTCAACAGCTTCTCCACGAAGATCTGATGGGGGTAGTGTCAAACATCTTAATGAATGACAATATCCGTTACTCCCCTCATCACCCATCAGGATGGTGATTTAATTGTAGAAAATTATCAGGTTGATCAAGCATGACCTCCCCTTGGTAAATCCATGCTGACTGTTCCTGATTATTTTCTTAATATGTCTGGAAGTATTTAATGTTTGCACAAATATATTAGATTATCGAGACCTATAGGCGTTGTTTTTTTTCTTTCTCTCTATTTAGAAAATAATTTCTTTTAAGACCACTTTGAGAATGTCTTTTTTTTTTTCCTTCCTTTAAGATGATGAGCATGTATTGCTCCTCCATTGATCCTTTGACTTACTGTTTTCAAATACATGCTGTGTCAGTCACTTACTAGCTTTCTGCAGGTCATTTGTAAGCTACCTTGATGACTCTTTTCAACATCACTTTTGGAGTCCTAGTCAGCTGTATTGATTTCCCCACTATGTATAGTATTGCTGCCAACACTGTATCTGTGGAGTGTTGCTTAACTATTCTTTTTAATGTCTCACCACAGGTCTTACAAACTGGAGCTACTAATGTGTTCAGTTTTTTCAATGAAGGGTGATTTATGTCTCATCACACAATATATGTTGATTTTTTCTTGTACTGTCATTATGGCCTATTTAAAATAAGAGAAAAAGTCTCTTAACAGTGGACCAGACTCATGCTTCTAGAAATAGGAAGGTAGCTTAAATAACAACAATTCTGGAATTTCATGCCAATAATAAACTCCCTGTGTTAGAACCAAGAGCTTACTAACATTTGTTTCATCTACTCTTAAATCTAACATATATGAAGAAAAATCAAATGAACTATGAACTGAATGATATCTGGAATTAAAAAGACTGTGAATTATTCCAAGAACTGCACATTTCTGTAGTTTAGTTTCCTCTCTCAATGAAAGCACAGCATGGCATTTATGAAAACTTTTTTCCCAGTTTAGCTTAGGTGGCTCCTGCAGAGTAGAAGAAGATAAGAGCAGCCAACACTGTCACTTTAGGAAACAGCAGGGAAAGACCTCAGAATTGTCCCAGATGAACTTGAGAGGGCTCCTCTGAGAAGGTTATGCTGCTGATATCTTAACTGAAGTGCCTCTACACCAATGCACGCAGCCTGGGAGATAAACAGGAGTTGGAAGCCATGGCACAATAAGAAAACTGTGACCTAATTGTAATCACAGAAATGTGATGGGCTGATTTATGTGACTGGACCATGACAATAAATAGCTACAAGCTTTTCAGAAGAGACAGGAAGGGAAGAAAGGGCAGGGATGTTGCCACCTTATGAAACTGAATATATATATAAGCGTATGTGGCCCAATAACATTCATTCCAGTGTCCTAAAAAGCTGGCTGATGTGGTTACTGAGCCATTCTCCATCGTGTTTGATAAGCTGTGGCTGTCAGGTGAAATCCCTGGTGAGTGGAAAAAGGGAAATGGCACTCCCATTCTTAAGAAAGAGAGGAAGGAAGATCCTGGAAACTACTGACTGTTTCACCTCTGTGCCTGGATAAATCATAGAACAGATCCTCCTGGAAGCTATGTTAAAGTATATGTGAGATTAGAAGTTTATCTAAAATAAGCAGTGCAACTCAACCAAGAGCAAATCATGCCTCACCAGTCTGGTGACCTTTACTGCATAAGCAGAGAAAGGAAGGGCAGCTGATGTCATCTACTTGGAGTTCTGCAATCCCTTTGTCATGTTGCTACACCACATACTTATTTCTAAATTGGGTGGACTGTTCAGTGAACAAGGAACCTGTGGGAAGGTCACAGCCAGAGCATTGTTGTCAATGGCTCTACATCCAGGTGGAGTCAGGTGGTGAGTGGTATCCCCAGGGGTCTGTCTTGAGACCAGTACTCTTTAACATCATGATCAACAACACAGACAACGGGATTGAGTGCACCCCTTGCAGACAACACCAAACAGAGTGGTATTTACACAGCTAGTTACTGACAGGACAAGAAGATTAGCATTAAGTTAAAAGAGAGGAAATTTAAAATAGATGTCAGTGGGAAGGTTTTCCCTGAGAGGGAAGTGAGGCCCAGGCCCAGGCTTCCCAGGGAGGTTGTGGATGCCCTGCCCCTGGAGGTGCTCATGGCCAGGCTGGATGAGGCCTTGGGTAGACTCATCTGGTGCTTGATCTAGCAGTCAGCAACTCTACCCATGACAGGGGAGTTGGAACAAGAGGATTTTTTAGGTCCCTTCCAACCCAAGCCATTTTCCAATTCTCTGGTTTAAACAGTAGATAACAGGGGTTTCCTTTACACTGTCTTATAACTCGTACAACAAATGAGGTTTTTCTATCAGAGAGTGGCTGTCATCACCTAAGAATTCTCTCTCTGTGTTATTCTTAGAGATCCAGGACCCAGAAAATAGCTGTAAGGAGGCATGAGTCAAATTGAGTCTCATGTCTTTTTTGCATCATATTCTCTCTAAATTGTCTTTGTACAGAATATTTTTTGAGAAACTGGAGTTGTTTAGACCAAAGTCCATTTGATGGCCCTTATGGCCTAGGACAGATTGCAATTTTAATTTCAATTTATATTCTAAAACATCCTAAATATTTTTATCAATTTTGTTTATTTATATTTTTACTTAACTGTTCTCAAGGGACTCATAAATTCTCTGCAATTGTCACAAAGTAGAGAAGATGGTAATTGTTATAACACAGCCTTATGATTAGGCTGAAAGTGGTTATGTCTGAGGGTAAACTAAGGACAAATGTTTTTAGGAAAAAATGTTATCAAGATTGCTTAAAAATAAATCAAATACTAAGTAAGAAATTTACTGCAGTAAATTTTAGAAAATTGTTTATAAAGAAAAAGAAGACACAGGAACAACAATAACTGTTCCACCGAGTTTGTTCACTTATCCTCCCAGGCTGTGATTTTCAGTAGAATTACTGAAACAGACCATAAAATCTCTCAAACATGTTATGTGATATCAAGTCTCCCAGAATCTCATGAACAATCTCCACTGTGTTTGTGAGATTAAATAAACCATCTGGGACTCACTAAAAAGGGTTTATACTATACAACACTGTTAGTAGACAGTTTCCACTAGCAATAGTTTGTTACAAAACTGCTCTGTAATTTTTGTTACAGTCACTACATTCTCAAAGACATTATATTTTTAAGAATATAATAAACAAATCTTCGATCATAGCTATGTATATAAAAAATCTTTACACCTTTCTCTATGCTGAGGAAAACTGCCAGTCAAGCCAGTCAAGCACGTTCAGCAGTGTGACATTTTGAATCTGAGATTTGCATAGGAATTTTATTAATGGCTTTTGGAATACTGCAAATTTGTTAGTTTTAATTTTTCTAATATACTCTGCAAAAAAAAAATTAAAAAAATAAAAATTAAAAAAATAAAAAGGAGGTTAGATCACTCACATGTAGTGAACAGATTTCTTCACGTTTAATTCTGAGTAGGTAAAATCAACGTGTTTGGTTAAATAAACATATCAGAAACATATACATTGTCTAAATACATAGTTAGGCATTTTTGCCTGATCAGAGACAGAATACACATGGCATTATAACACCAAATCTGTGGGTAAATCCATTGAAATGAATGTAAAATATATAACTAACTACTGTGTTTGATTTCTGGTTTTCAGTCGTGTTGGCAGCTTTTTACTGTTCATCTTTAGAATTCAATAATTTCTTCTTCAGCCCTTGTAAATTCACTTTGTCTGAAGGATTGTGCATCAGTCTAGCAACATACTCTGATTTTATTTTGATTATCCTGCCAGTAGAATTATCAGCATATCTATAAGACAACTAGTAGAAAAGAAAGTTTATTAAAGAAGATGACAAAATAATTTATGCTTTGATTTTTGAATAATTCTCTCTTACTTCTTGGGATGAAAGAGAGTAAGAAATAATTACCTCCTGGGGTTCAAAGGGTCAGAGGATTTCTGACCCTTAATTATTTACTTCAGAGTCTGCATGTAAATGTAACAGTTTTTATTCAGGATTCTCATAGATCTCTGGTATCTGGAAAATAAGAGCTCTAGAAATAATCTAACTCTGTGGTTAGTAGTGTGCAGCTGAATTAGTTTTATATTTTTATTTTTTTCATATGATTTTCATCTTAAGTTTTTAAAAGCTAAAAAGGAATGTCTTTGGAAAAATTTATAATACTAATACTGCATAATACCGAGTCATTTACACAGATATCTATCACTATTCAGTGATAGAATACTGTAGTTATTGCTGGAAATCAGATGTACTAGCTCAGATTTTAAAGTCAGTCTTAGATTTCAACAAAACTTCACCTGTTCATAAAAGTTTATATGAAGTGCATCTGCTTTCACTTAAGTGTTTCATTCTTAAAGACAATATTCCATCAGTTTGCAAATAAAAGATGATGTTTTGAATAGGAAAATATTGTTCAGGTACACATTAGCACAATAATTTACTGTGTCCTCACTGAAACCTGTGAAGTGTGATGTTTCCAGAGAGTTTACACCATAGTCCTACTGAACAGTATAAAATTCAGTATTTCACACCAAAAAAAAAAAAAAAAGGCCTCTTCACTGTAGAAACAGTGTTTATCTCACAGCTTTTGCTTGCAGTGTTAGATAGCCTTGGCCCATGTAATGGAATGCTTTTATGATAAGAACTGAGATCTTGAATTTCTTTGATAATCTATGAGGAGGCAGAGTAGGGCAGAAGAGATCAACTTGATAATGCTGGAGCTGTGGAGAAAAGGTATTTTGCACCAGTTGGAACTTCCTAATTGCTAAAGTTACTATGCTCGCCCATATGGAGCTGCAATATGAAAAAGGACGTGTGACTTACTAAAATTGGGTTACAGTCTGAGAGGGTGAACTGCAAACCACAGCTAAAGGCAGTATTGCACCAGAAGGACAGCATCACTGATTTGGGACTGGTGATGCTTGTTCTTGGTTACCTAATTTAAGATTAACTGTAGATGTACTCAGATTATTAAAAATAGTAACAATAATAATAAAGAATAAATAATGTGATGTATCAAAATATCCTCTTCTATGTTTCTAGTCTTGCTGGAGTTCAAGAGGCATCTGGACAGTGCTCTCAGTCATACAGTCAGACTTTTCTGTGGTTCTGTGTGGAACCAGGGGTTGGACTTGATGATCCTTACAGGTCTCTGCCAACTAAGGATATTATCTAATTCCATTATTTTATGATCTTCCTTACTTCCGTTCATCTTCAACGAAGTTGTCTTCACCTGTGTATTGTTCTCATTCTAATACTAGATGTCCTGATTGCAGGTGTTTGGTCATATGCAATGAAGTACAATCCTGATATTTCTGTATATGCATGCCAAAGTTTGCTTAGAATAACCACAGAAACCCCATGTGAGCAAATCTATTATTAATTACTGTCTTAGCACTTTTGTTTCACTTTTCCAAATAATTCCCACTTCTGTTGTTTTTACCATTTAAAAAAATTCTTCCTGGATGCTAATAAACTTTGATTTAAGCTCTTTGTGAACAGGCTATTATTTAGCAGCTGTGTATACTGCAATAAGTGTAACATGAAGCCAATATTTTCATAAACACTCAGACACTTGAATAATACAAATGGTGAACAGCAAGAAAGAAGGGTTATTAGCACAAGTTGCTCCAAAAGTAATGCCTCATATATTTCCATGGAAACTACAACAGATACAAATAGTACAATAATGTAATTTGATGGATTGATTTTGCTCAGTAGCAAAAACAATTTTTAAACATAGTGACAACCACATATATTCACCAGCAATGAACAGGAGTCTGCAAGCTGTGCTCATGAACGTCTGTGCCTGCAGAGGAGACAACCGTCACTGCTGCTGAAGTGCACCACACACTGTGCTCACATCCAATATTTGGTCTTCATAAGCAGTGAGCAAGCACTGGCGAATGTCAATGGGTAAAAATTTTTTATGCATTTTTTGCTTCATACACACTTCCATGTCAGACACCATTTTGTCAGACTGCCTCTCTGCTGCCATATACCATTGCATGGCATCAAAATTGAATGGAATATTGGGAAGGTTCAAACTTTACTTCCATATTACCAACATCTGCCTCTGATGTTGTAGGTCAACATTTTATTGGGCATGAAGATGATTAGAGTACTAGAGCACTTCACTATGACAACAGGCTGAGAATTCTGGGGCTCTTCAGTCTCAAGAAGAGAAGACTCCAAGGAGACCTTATAGCAACCTTCCAGTTCCTGAAGGGGGCTCATGGAAAAGCTGCGGAAGGACTTTTTATAAGGGCATGTGATGACGGGACAAGGGAAAATGGCTTTAAACTGGAAGAGGGTAGATTTACACTAGATATTAGGTGGATATCCTTTATTGTGAGGGTGATGAGACACAGGAATATGTTGTCCATTGAGGCTGTAAATGCCCCCTTCCTGAAAGGCCAGGCTGGATGGGGCTTTGAACAACCTGGTCTAGAGGGAGGCATCCCTGCCTATAGCAGAGGGTTTGGAACTATATGATCTTAAAAGCTCCTTCCAACCCAAACTATTTTATGATTCTGTGGTTTTTGGAGCAGTCCTTGTACTTTAACAGACTTATAAAGGGACAGGTGAAAAAAAAACATGAACTCAGAGATCTGTAAAGACCAGGAAATAGTGTCCAGCCCCAGTTAGTTGTAGTACTGCATATTATACAACTACCATTTTTAATAATTAACAAATTTGCAAATTCAGTGGCAGTGAGATGATTTATGTTAATGACTTCCATTTTTTATTAGAAAAACAGATGGGAATATTTGGGTTTGTTGAAAAATTCCAGAGGGATTGTGCCACGGAGCAGAATCTCCTTCTTTAGTATTCTTTCCTTATTCTATGCTTCTCCCAGACCACAGAAGCCAAATGTTCAAGGAAAGATGCTTCAGCATGGTAAAAGGAAAGAGGAGAAATATGTCGCCGCACTGATCATGACTTTCACATTCTAATAAATTGTGGTCCAGAGGAATAAGTTTGCTTTTCCTTTCATTCTTCAGTACAAAGTATCAGAATTGTGCACTCATTCTTGTGACTGTAATAAAGATATAAAATGTAGAGTAAATGTCATTTCTCTTCTCTGTGGAGCTCATACGGGGATCAAACACACTTGTGAATTCTTCTTTCTTTGAAGTTAAAAACTGAATTTGTCCAGATGTCACACAAATATTGTGAAAGGTCCAGAACGCATTCTCATGAACTCCAGGTATTAAAGAATGACAGGTCATAAAGTCTTGTGCAGAACAACGATGGTTTTTCCCTTCGCAACAGAAAAATATCACCACATCAAATATTTTTTGAGCTTGTGTTCATGTATGTTCACACTTGTTAGGTGAGTATCTGGCTATTTTTCATTTGAAATTAGCATATTCTTTCACAAAACAAAGGAAACTGGAACTTTGATGTGTGAAAAATTCTTGGGGCAGCAATAAATATGTAAGTATCACAGGTAGCAAGAGGTTGATGTTCACTTCTGTTACAGTAGGAGACTTGTAACATGGCAAGATTTCATTGTATGGAATCTGTTCCAAGTTGTTCTGATGGTAAAATATTGGCTGAGTTAGATATCAATGATTAGGAGGGATGACCAAAATTAAAAAGTCTTTAAAAGAGGTAAAAAAAAAAAAATCTAAAAAGTGCACGGTGTTCCTGCCATTAGAACAAGTATTATTATTGCACACGTGTGCAACTTTTGTAATATTTCTGTTTTCTGGCTTCACTCTTACAACTCTGAAGCCAAAGAACTTGGCATCTTGAATGTTTCAGAAAGCTTGAAGTTTTGCAGAATTTTTTTTTTGTCTGACCCTTACAAATGACAAGAAAAATAAAAATATTCTGTAGAATTTTGGAACAGAATTTTCATTAAAGATCTGTGAAAGATCTGTGAATCTTTGGAACACAAATTAACTCTACATCTAACTCATGTAACAGGATCCAGTAGCTGGATGACTGCCGAATTTCAGCCAGAGAGCTTTTTCAGGTTGATGATGCAGCACTAGCAATGTAATTGTGATTTATATTAAGAAAAAAAAATGTTCTCCAATTGTTTAATAAAATATTGCATTTTATCTTCTCATTTTAGCTTTATACACATGAATTAGACTGTAATGCTTGGGGAACTTAAAAATCTCAATAAACTGAAAATTCAAAGTTACTAAATATCTTATTTTCCAAATTTATTCACACAGAAATCATTATAGAAAACATGTTGTACTGCATTTAGCCATAGTAAAAAATATCTTGAAGAACATCCAGACCTGTCTCATTATAGCATTTGCTCATGCACGTGTCCTTTACGTCCTTGAATAGTCCCAGTAACTTACAAATGTGCTTACTTTCTTTGCTGAATCATTGCTTAGTTTCATATTCTTCTGCTACATTCAGCATTCTGTTTAATAAAAGAAAATGGAAAATGAATATTGTAGGGTTTTTAAGGATATTTTTAAAATCTAGTGAAATTTCACAATGTTAGTTCAAGCAATATATTCCCAATATCATAAAAATAATTTAGAAAATCTATTAAAGAGACAATGTGTCTCCATAAAATAATTTTTTGTGTTGCTGTTCTGAAACCAATGCCCCTCAATCCTTTCCATTCCGAAGCATTTAGTATGAATTATTTAAATACTTCTCTGATATAAAACAAAAACCAAATGTTGGTGCCTATCTCTCATTCAGGTAATAGAGGCAACAAAGAAGAGAGACTTTTATTTTTAGTTACAGAGGGGAAGGCAGGAAATCTGGTGTAACTATCTAATCTATTGTTTTCCCTATCACTTGACCTCTTCAATGATTTTTGCTTTCATTCCTTTAATTTGATTTACCTGCTCTAGTTAGAGGAAAGTAAAAGAAAAGGATATAAGCCTTTTCCATATTTTCTGAAAAAGAGAAAATATCCTTAATACATTTACTCATGAAAATTACATGCTCAACACAGACAACCAGAAACACATCTTGAGCTGTAAAAGACAATGTTTCAAAGTGAGTCAGATGTTCTGAAATATGTCCCAGAGGAAAGTAACCTCATCAGCAATCAAATTAAACCAATTTTACAGTCTGAAGGGACGAAATATTTTACTACTTTCTTTCTGTTTTCAGATAAAATAAATCTGTAAATCCAAAGAGTCTTATTTACTCAGTACATGTTGCACTCGACCAGAAAAATCCAACAATGTTTTCTTCTCTTCAGCCTGTGACTGTAAATAAAACTGAAATATTGTTTGATGTCTCAACTGAACAGTTTTGTCTTTAAATCCTGCTGCTATTATTAAGTAACATAAAGTAAGAGGCTGGAACTGTGTATGGCCTGAAAATCATGTGGCTTCTGCACGTGTGAAAGAGAATGGTAGATGGCATATCATTCATATCTCCTGTCTCATTCCTGTAATGCTTCACTCCTGGGAGGAACACTTTAAAAATCAAGTAGTACTTAAGGCATGGATAATCTCACAACATCACTTAGTGCAAATGGTAAGCACCTGTCTAGTATATAAGAAAGCAGGAGGGAGGAAAAAGAATCTTTATTTTAGTTCTTTTTATCGTTTTCTAAGCCATACAGGTGTTCTTTGCCTTTTCTTTGATTCATTATATTAAGGTATCTGTTTGATGAACCTGTTTCAAAATAACTATAATTTTCATATCATTTCTTCCTTTAGTAGCTTGTGGGTGGAATGAAGATGATAAAACAGATGCTTATCCAGTTATGACACTGAAGAGGAAATACTTGTTGCCCACTGCAGTGTTTTGGTAATCAGACTTGCAGAAGACAACAAATCTTACTAAATGTAACAAGGAAACAGTACCTTGTTATTTTCTCTTAGTAGTTTATGAATTAACTGTGCTGAGAAACTGAATTTTTTTCTATTGCAATTTCACAATCCTACATCCCTTTTAGTGAAAAATTGGAGACTTTACACCCTTTACTTTTGATAAAACACCTTTTGAAATAAGAGACATGCAAGACCACAAATCACTGAGAAGATACATTTCCAGTCTACTGTGAGAACAGGAATTTGAGGATAAGAAATGTTGCCTAATATTTTAAGCCCTTTCTGGGGGCATTATATCACTGGATTTTCTTCAGTGCCTATATACTTCTTTCCTTCAAATTCCACTTAATGAGCAATGCAGTGCTACTATATCTATTAGAGGAAAATGCACACCTCAGCAGAATACAATTAGTGCAAGTTGTATTTCCAGCTTATGTTTTTCATATCCTCAGAAGAAACAAACTTTTTTATTTATATGGCAAAGCAAGTAACTACCATTTTGTCAAACTGCTGACAGCCTGTCAAAATATTGATGGCATGAGCATGAGGTCTCCCAGATGCTGTGGCTAGCTTCATGTACTCATGGTTTGATATTTATGAAATATTCTACTACAGCTTATGATGATACGCAGTAATTATATGTTGTTTCTTTTATCTTCAGATTTTAAAGATTTTGACAAACATTGACTAGATGTTATTGTCACCCTTTCTCTATAAAAAAGAAGTTACAGAGAAGAGATGACAATTCATGTATGTGAAAATGAAATAATCCAGCTTTGGTAGCTTGTGACAGAGGAATGATTTGCTGTAGGGGGCAGGAAGGGTTAGTTGCATAATGGTTTAAACTGGCTGGAAGCTGAAATGCCAAAACACTCCCATTTTAGACAGCGTAGTTCCCCTTCTGGTAAGAAATTATAACAGTCATGGAATGGGAGTCCTCAGGGATTACTTTTGGTACACAGAATGTGGTAAGCAGAGCTGTCATGAAGAGCTGAACAAACACCAGGTTAAAGTATCTGATCCTGAAGCTCGATGAGTTCTGGTGGAAATCTACATAAGGAATCAGCTTCTGTTGCATACTTCCAGACTCCTTAGATCTGCTTTATGTTGGTAAGACTCAACCTAATGCATTGTTTTTTGTCTCTCTTTGTATTTTTGGAACAAAAGTGTGTATAATTTGTTTAAAGTACCTCCCATAAGGTAAAAAATCCACCAGTACAATATAGACATCAATCTGCTTAGGGAAGGGTCTGTGGGATGGCAGGAGATCATGTGGCTATTACCTCACAGTAGCATACTGTCTTGGGGTCTCTGGCTGTAGTCACTACCACATCAATCAACTGTAACAGCAGTGCTGCATGGGACATCTGCTTTCATTACCTTTGTGTTCTTTCCAGTCCTCATCAAAAGAGATAATATCAATTAGGAGATTGAAAGAGTTAACATAGACAACTGAGGGATCAGTCTATCTACAAATTGCAGAATATATGTACCAAGTGAGAGTTCACCACTATACAAGATGGGGATTATTTGGGGGATTCTGTTTTGCCAGCAGCAGTCATTGAACAAAATTAAAAAAAAAAAAAAACAAGCAAAAAAATTGATAGCATTTTAGTCAGGTTGAAGAGCTTTAGTAGATTTATACAAATGAAGTGCAACTCCAGTCTATCTTTTTCAAGCTACACATTGTTCTCATGCATTAAATCCTTGCTATGCTCACTAAAATGTATTTTGTGTAACATTATTTCTTGGAAAGCATTACAATTTATTAACTACATACAAACACATAGCACTTAGCTAGTACTTGAATCTTGCTCCTCAAGGATCAGCAGTTGGTGCTACAAAGCCTGAAGTTCCTTGAGACATCTGCAGGGTGATGTCAGAGTTTTGGGACCTTTAAAACTTCCATAAGAACTTGGTTATTGCTATCAGGGTCAATGCCCTTTCCACCCAGCCACAGCTGACAATGTGAGGTAGTAGGATCTTTCTTACTGCAAGGATAGTTTCTCAGTGCACTATTGCAAAGCCCATCATTCTGAATGATGCATTCATTTCAACACGAGTTATATTTTTCATCTGAACTGGGTGAACTGTCATTTTTATAGCTGTAAATTATCAGTATTAGAAAGAGCAACCTGATGCAGGAGTTAAAAGGAAGATTTAGGCATTAAAGAAGTGAATTCTTTACCTGAGTAAAGATTTTAGATCTTTGTTACTGTTGTGCGATTTACTTGTTTTCCCATGTTTCTTTGATACTCATTACTCAGTGAGGAAACAGTTTACAGCTAAAGTCATTTCAACGTGAAGATGTTCCTCTTGAATTCCTGTAACTTCTTAAAGAGATGTCAATCAATCAAAGTAGACTATATCTTGTTTAGTACCCTCCTTTAATTCCAACTGCCAACTGAAAACGTTATAATTCACATGATCACCATCTTATTCTCGTTCCCTGACAGGAAGTTTTGTGTAACTGAAAGGAAGAGCATTCAAAGGATTCCATTGAGGGGGATAATGCTGACTTCATTATTTTCTTCTGCCATAGCATCATATAGAGGAAAGGAAAAAGAGAGAGTGAATTGTCTTGTTCTAGCTAACACAACTATTCGCAAAAGAAAGAGACAGAACAAGAGTATTCCCAGAGAGCCTGAAGTGGGGAGGTTGGGCAGCAAAGGAGATGGCTTTGGGACTAAGATGATCAAGGGAAAAAGAGATAAAGAAGGTTAAATGAGAAAAAAATCCATCTCCCAGGGGAGAGTGAGCACACTGAGCTTGTCTATATCCAGTTCAGCATCAGTGCTAAGGAATGGGAGAAAGCAGGCACCAAATATGAAATGAATGCTAGAAAGACACTGAAACCATGAGGATAGTGAGGATGGGAAAGAATAAAAAATTTCTTAAGATAACGGATTTTATGCTACAAAAATAAACATTAGGAGAGGGCGGATGTAATGGGGTACACCAATGGCTGTACCGGGACCAAGTGGATGAGATGACTCACAAATAGAACCTATCACTACTAAAGAGTTGGTAGACTCAATGTTTCTCAGAACGCAAGCAGTTGTAAGGAAGTGAATGAAAAATATCATGTAAGATTAAAAACTTAGTGGAATAGGTAGTTTTAAACTATGGGAAAGAAATGCATAATAGAATTTTTTTTCTGATAGTGGATTCTGGGGGTGTTGAAGTTGAGGGAAAGGGATTAGCAGGGTGTTATCACTTAAGTAAAACATAAGGAGACAGAAGAATATTAAAGGTTATGTTATTTCCAGATAGGAAGAATATCTGGACTGACTATATAGAAAGGCAAAAACAATGTAAGGTGGAAGAAGAAAAATTATAAAAAATAAATAGATTACAGGGAAAGTGGAAAGAGTGCAGCAGTTAGGTTGTAGACCAAAATGCTGAGAAATGGGTAGAAACACTGGGAATTAATGTTAGTTATAGTGATAAGCGAGCCATAAATTTTAATCAGAGTGAAATGCTGAAATTTTACAAGCATTACAAGTGAGATGTAATACCCAATTAATTTGAGAGGGCACTCTGATTTCTGTCAGTCTCTCCTTACACTGTGGAGATATAGACATAGAGGTCTATTATAAATAAAACCACGTAACTAATATTTTAGTATATTTGCTATTTAAGGCCTTCCCTAGAAAAAATGGGTCATCCTGGAAGTCAGAGACACAGTGGTCAGCCAACACCAGAATTCTTTGTTGTTAGTGGTGTCAAAATTACATCAGAAAAACAAACAGTTGGAATTTTTAAAGAAAGCTACAGAGAAATTTCCACAAATTTCAGTAACAGTTTAGGATAAATCTTTAGCTTCAGAAAATCTTGGTTAAGTGTTAGAGAACTACTCAAAGCAGAGAAGAGTAATAAATAATTCTGTGGAAAACTCCAAACTTCAAATGCTAAATTAGATATTACATGTATTTTGAATTGATTATCAACAAAAACCTAATACCTACTCTGCAGGTAGTAACTAGGCAGTGTAGGTAGTTTTCCTTCCAAAAACTGTAGAATGAATAGAAGGATGCTATATTCAAAAGAATTAAAATAATATTATATTAGTTAATGTACATATTAATTGATATTAACAATTACATATCTACTGTTAAAATAACTGTAAAATAGATACAGGAACACAGAGATCTAGGTGTTATTTAAACCTTGACTTAAAACATATTTATTTGCTTTGCATTATTAACAGTTTACATTAATTATATGTAAGGTGTGTAGAAAATAGATGTTTCATGCTGTGTTTGATAGATAACAGCTGTCCTTTTACATTATTTATTGCCATTTTCATAAAAATATATACTAATTATTCTAATCTTTTCAGATGAAAATACTTTAGTCATTTTCAGTTAAGATTTTCCATGACACATATCACTTTAAACACTTTAATTTGGTGAAATATTTTCTGGGGAACAATTTCAAGGAGTACTCCAAACAATCTTTACATTTCTTCCATACAGGAACCAAGAGTTTTCTTGAAGAATACAATTCATTACAGGTGTACATTAAAAGATGTTTAATGCTTCTTTAAAAAATCACCTACAATTCTCTTTTCAACCTTATGAGAAAATCTTCTGTTTCCCTTGTGAGCTGAGTCCTAACTTCTGAGTATAAACTGTTCAAAGACCTACATCACATCATGAATTTCACAGGGAAGGAAATCCTCTAGGATCTAGCTAGGACCAGACATTTACAGGCTTTTAGATGTTGAGCAGAAAAAGTTTATTAAACTTCAAAATTAACTGTGAAATTCATTTACATCCGAACATCTGCCCTTGAGCCACTCCATATTTGAAAAAAACAATAGGCAAGTTGATATCCTATCTTGTGCCTTGTCTGGAATTATCAAGTCTTATGAGAAACAGTTGAGGTAACTAGGATTGTTTGGTCTGAAGAAGAGGAGGCTCAGGGGAGGCATTAGAGTTCTCTACAACCAACTGAAATGAGGTTGTGGTGAGGTGCGAGTCAGTCTCCTTTCCCACATGACTAGCAATAAGACTAGAGGAAATGACCTCAAGTAGTGCCAGGAATGGTTCAGGTTGAATATTAGGAAAAATTTTTTCCCTTCTGGCAGACCAGTGAGAAGTTTGAGACTGTCCCTGGAGGTGTTCAGGGCATTGTGAGATGTTGTACTAAGGACATGGTTTAGTGGGGAAATACTGGTGGTAGGTGGACAGTTGGACTACATCATGGAGATCTTTTCCAACCCTGATGATTCTATGATTTTCTCCATTTTCACATCTATTCACAGTACTCTGAATTAAACAAAAGCAAACAAAGTTCTTGGTGAATTTATGTTCCATAGTTGGAATGAATATATATTTTTTTATGCAGACCATTACACTGACTACTTCAAAATGCCCTTTTTATGAGTATTTTACAAGATTTCTTTAAATCAAAGGAATTTCTGAACTTCCTCTTCTGTACACAGAGGTCCTCTTTAAGAACTAACCCAAAAGAGTCATAAACACGTAAGAAATGGATTTAAAATGGGGAGAATTTCTAATGAATTTCTTAGTAATATTTACTCATGGTAATTCTTACTCTCACTTCCTCCAACTGTGCCTTAGGGCCAGATTTAATCATGAATATAAGCAGGACAGAGAATCAGATTTATTTATTTATTAATATAACCAAGTTGCATGTTCTTTAAACTCTTGATATCTCATCTCTCCTTATAGTCTTCTGAGAATTCCTTTAATGAAGGGCAGACAGGAAGGGGAAGTATTATTCCCTTGTTGTTTATTAATACTATAAACCAAGTTGGCATTTGAGATTAATGTCCTCCCCTGTTTTCTGTTATGCTTTTTCATTGTTCATCTCTGCAATGATATTAGCAATAATTGCAACAATACCTTTTTAACCCTTTCAGTAAATCATTACAAAGTATTCTTTAGCGAGGCTACATGTCTGACACACCAGCCAGAGAACTATCTGACAGCTATCTGACAGGGACCTCTGGAACCAATTAAAACTGTTTGAAATCTTCCTATATTGTTACGGGGACACACTCAACAATTTTGCTGTTCATTTTCCCTCGTCACAAAATAAAATACGATGGATAATAGGGTCAGAATAGAGCATGCTTGTTAATCATATTAAATTGGAAAGATCCAGGGAACACTGGAGAATCATTCCTCTTCTTCTTTGAATTACATACAGTAGCTTTGAATACTCCTCTGGTCTATTTTATTGACACCTATAATAGTAAAGTAGAAAGCTGTCATAGGAAATCCTCAACTATTAAAAGGAAATGGAGACTTGCCAACATTGCATCAGCTCTGGGCACTTCCTCAATGAAATCATCTTGGATTTCATACGCGAACATGAGCATCTAATCACTTCTTTTTTTCTTGCTGCTCTTCCAAATATGAATTGGAATACAGTATAATTTTATTCTTTTGAATAAATCTTCATTTAGGTTTGTATTGCTTTAATACAAGAGAGTGTGTATCTCCAATACATGGTTCCCATATGGAGGCTCATCCCTTGTTTCCCAAACCTCCATAAATAGTGTTCCAGCTGCATATAAGAATATAATATGCATTACTATTCATATTGATTACTATCAAATAAAGTTACATGACATTTTAGAACTGATAATAGAAATTATCAAGCATATCTAGCATTCTGTTTTAATTTTAATAAAAACTGACATCTAGAATTGACACTTCCATGGGATTATTCATGTTGATATTTATTGCTGCTGATAATTTTTCATGAGAGTTCACAGTATGCATCCTAGCATCATTTGTGATTCTGGAAAACTGGTAGAGAAAAAAAAATTCAATTTTAACTATAGTTTTTGTATATTTCAGCCTCAAAACAAAGCTGTAAGATTTGTAAAAACACAGCATGTATACAAAAATAAACAGTGGAGTTCACCAAATCTTTACTAAAGTCAGTTTCATTGAACTCCTGGCTCTGCAACAACCAGAAACATTACTTCTGTAAAGAACAGTGAAGACTACAAAAGTAAAACAAATTCTGATGTTAATATTCAAATTAAGTTTGTTTGTTTTTTGCCTTGACTTTTTCTTAAAATAATGAAATGCTTATGAGTATAAGAAATGTAGATAAGTTGAATAATACCAAGTTAATAACGCCTGCAAATAGTTATATTTTCCATGACAAACCACTTCTCTTTTCTATTCTTCATGCTGTGTAGAGATTAAACTTGGATATAAGATTCTGACTTTAAATTGATATATCTTTATTTGTAGTTTGTGTGATTCAAATCTTTTGACATTTTAATTTTCTCTCATACCCAGTACTTTCCACTGTAAAACAAAAACCTGTCTCCAAACAGTTTTCTTGAAATAATTTTATGTCTAGTTATATCAGATTTGTCTCTGAAACCAAGCAGAAATTATTTACTTCTACCACATTATGTTCTTTAAGTGACACTGCCTTCACAGTTTCTCTGCTTCAGGAAAACAATAATTTGCATCCCTGTTTCTAGTTACTCTTCCCAGGATGCTCAAAGATGCTCTGTGGGCCTCAAGAATTGCTTCCTCTTTCCTTTTTCTCCCCTGAATAATATGCACTTTCCCAAGAGTTAAAAGCACAAAACAAATTGTTGCATCAATTTCTCTTTGATTTTTGTCATCACTGAGCAGGTGCTTCAGCTTCTTCCTATTTCAGATTAGACAGGTAAATCTTCCAAAGTGAGGGAATTGACAGCATTTCCCACTTTATTCTGCATGCATTATGCTGACACAAGCCAGAAAAACTACAGTCAGAAGCCCTCTAGGGGAAATATGCAAATATTCTCTGTACTTAACATCAAAACAGAGACTTTTCTTTGACTTGAATATATATGGGGAATAAAAAAAATTTGAAAAAAATAAATGTACAATCAACCACCACTACATGACAGGTACAGTTGCCCTCAGATTAGAAATGCATCATTTCACCCATGGATTACTGAATCACTAAAGACAAGCATAGGGTTTCCCCAAGAAAGTATATCTTTTCAGAACACCATTTAGTAAAAGGCCCCACTTTGATGCATTTCCCTTTACAAAGCAGAAGAAAATAAATAAATTGGGTTGTAAGTGGTATTTTTCAAATTTTCTCCTTGTAATTTGTTATACAATGAATCTTGTCAGAATCCTGCATATGAGTTTCTTCTTTTGTACAAAGCTTACACGTCATTCCATGTTGATTTGCATGCTTCTCATGTTGTGAAAATCTGTTTTGCTAGTATTTGCAAATCCATACCACAAAACTATCACCTTTAACACTATGAGGCCTTTTACTACAGATCCTTTTGGCTTTGCACAACAAAGCAGTCTCTTACACAGTTCTTCTGGACTGTTGGCTAATCAGGCCTGTTCCAGCCAACCTTGACATCACCGTTGACCTGTTTAAGAGAGCATTCTCACAAGTTTTTGTGTTATTCTTCTTAATGAGATGCGTTCAGGAGGACAAATATTCACTAAAATATAAAAATTACTGTCTGGAACACAGACAATGTTCTTATCAAATTGTTTGCTTAAAACAAAATCTTAGCAGTTTCTATGAATTAAAATAAGCAAATAAATATAATTAGGAAGCCTGATTACATATCTTGCAGAGAAAAACAATCCTTTTTTGGTGTTCAGAAAATGGATAAGACTCATTTGACTCCTATTGAGCCCTTAGACGGATTCAGACTAATCAGTTGTCAGGATAACACCTTTCAGGTCTTAATCCCACCCATTTACCCCTTGATTCATTAACGTTCTTCTAAAGTCTGTTGCAGACTTCTTTCTTTTACTGCAGTTATCAATAGAACAACAGTTGCCTTGTTACTGAAGAAATTTCTGTTCAATACTGAAGGTCCGTACAGTTGGTTCTCTTTGGATAAAAAAATCTTGAGATTCATACACAAGTGAGTTCCTTACTTTAAGAGCTTGACTGCTTGTTTAGTTTTCCTTTCTGAAAATGAAGATCTAAAGAGATAAAATGAAAGTAAACATTAGAAATCTTAAACAAGTGGATGTACCAGAATCACCTTGTTATACAAACAGTAGAATATCTATAACAAATAGAGAAGAGATCATCAAAAGATTTTATTTTCACCATCTGGTCTGTATTTGCCTATGATTCCTTTTATAACTTCAAACAAACTACATATGCTTGTTGGTTTAGCTTTTGTTCATTCACCTTTTTCTTTTAGCTTTTCTTGCATAATGGGTACAAGCATCCAACTCCTCATGTTCTGCTGATAAAGGATGAGATAAAGGCATGAAAAAAATATTTTCTAGCCTTCCAAATTTTCAACCTAATTCCTCACTATTAGCTGCTGTTTTTCACTGTACCTGAACTACAATCATCTTTCACTCTTCAATTTTCTGCTTTGTAGTTTTGCTCTTGTTTGTGACAACAAAGACTTCCAGGAATTCATCCATCCACAAGCTGAATAAAGCCAGATCTGCCTACAAGTTCATAAACATGCAATATATTCTACTATATGTACTAGTGGGTTTCTGTGCATATCATTTGAATAACTTTCTAGGCTTTTCTACTTTCTTCATAGTTTCCTCAGCTCTATAACAGTGCCAGAAGAAGAAAAAGGAAATACATTTTGACAAATTTTACTGATTACTGTTATGTCCTACAATTAGCAGTACGTTTATATATGCATATATTTTTCTTCATCTACCTGAAATGTATTAAACTGATAGTTTGAAATAAGCTACAATATCTTGCCTCAAGTTTAGTTTTTGCATCCTGTACCTATTTCACTTAATCTACATTGCAAGGAATGTTTCCATCTTGCACCTAAAATGCTTAATTCACACAGTAGTTAGTTCAGGACACCATATTCTGATGGAGTATTTAAACATCCCAGTAGGTATAGTTATTTTTTTCAGATTTGAACATACAAAAAGAGAAATATTTACATATGAAATAATGAGCTGGATTTGTTTCTGCAGCTTGTGCCTCCATTAGGCATTGCATTAACTCAACCACATTTTTATAACTATTTTAAGGTCAGACTGCCACAGAAAATAAATGATTCTCTATGAACAGATTTGATGGGTGATTTTCGTAAGAACAAAGGTTATCTCAGCTTTCATTTGATGCCATCATATTTTCAGTATTTCCTCCTTGTTAACTAATAGTACCCAAACAGTAGTTGGTGCATGTTACATGACAAGTAAGAATGTACTGATTTAAATCTTAAAACCATTTTAAATCTGGGCCTACATAGAATGGTTAAATAAAAAAAGCCTTACTAATTCATTCAGTTCTAGTAGGCGACAGGCAAGTAATTTCACCCAGACAGATATAACAGAAAACAATTAAGACAACATATCCTGAACCACTGCTTCTTGTCTTCTGAAACTTTCAACATTTCAAGCTGATTTCAGCTTTTTTTTTTTTTTTTTTTGAATCAGTGCTTACTGAGTAAATTTTATTTGGGGATTACTGTGTAGACTGTATAGACATCAGATAGGGAAACAGAGAAAACTGAAGCAATTCACCAAAGAGGCTATACATTGTAATTTTATGGAACAGATACTTTATTCTTAAGTAGATTAACTTTCTACCTTTTTTTTCCTCCCAACATAATCTAGTAAATTAAGTTAAAAGGTTAGATCATTAAATATATACACAAACTAGCTATGGAAGTATAGTATATAGTGATGAGATTCTTGCTAGTTGAACTAGATTAGAAAATGTGAGGGAAATGTGACTTCACAAAGAGAAATCACAGAAAGAGAAACTCCTCACAGCACCAGTTTGTTAGGGCTCTGTTCACAGCAATGCCAGACAGTGTTCTGAGTGCTCACAGCCTCCACTAACTTCAGCTGAGTAAACTCAGAGCATCCCAATACTAACATTACTCTGGACATAGGACTACTGCAATTTTTAGAAGGGAGTTTTAATTATTTTCCCATTTGAAGAGTCTCAATTACCTTATTTCTCCAAGATTTTAAGTTAATTCTAGGATGCGATTGATTTGTTGCTTCAGTTTGTATGAAACATACAGGGAGCATGTATACTCAATCACAATTATTCAGCATAAAACTAAGAAAACAAATTCAGTATACACTAAACCTGTGAGCTGTTTTGACTTATCTGAGGGTTAATATGAACAACTACAATAAATATCATGATCAATCACCCACTGAAATAGTCAGAGCATACAAATGCTGCTTTAAAAGTAAAAATGACAAGTTCGACCCATTTGATATTTTAACAATATTAACATTTTTCATTGGTATTTTTCTTCCTCCTTTGTCTAAATAGCCTGCTTAGAAAAGCAATGCTCTCAGCATCCCAAATGTGGTCTCTTGTTTATGATACTTTCGCACCCATGAGGCAGAGTCTGTGCCTCAGCCCTTCTTCATTACAGAGATGTTTCAGGCCCCTCATCAACTGACACCAATGAATTATGAACCAAAAAAACCCCAAAACCTTTGTAACATATTTCCTTTCTCAATAACAGCTTTGTGCCTCGTTTCCCCCCGCCTTGCTATGTCTTCTCAATATATTCTCCTGGCTTTGTTAACTCCATCTGCTTTTTCTTTTTTTTTAATCTGGACCATTCCCTGCTTCTTCTGGTATATTCAGTATTTTGAGGTTAAACTGCTTTGTGGTGTTAGAGTTTATGTATATTGATCCAACTTCTTAACAATTTCATCTGACTTGTGAATTACATCCGTATCATCCACTAATGCTGCATTCATCTGATTTTCTTTCCATTAGCCTGATTATTTTGGTGCCTTTAATGCTTTTACCTCTGCAAATGGATTTCTTGATTTTTCTCTCCTTTCCCATAGTAGGCTGCCTTGTTCTTTTTCATTTGGTTTGTTGTTGTTCCCCAAGCTGTTCATATGCCAATGTTAATTTATTTCAAATGGTTTTCATTTTAAAGTAACAGAGTGGAACCATCTTATAGCAAAATATCTGCCTTAAGAGAAGAAATTCAGGAAATTCACTGAACTGGAATTGCCATTGGAATAAATTGCTTCTTTCATTTTCTTTCTATAGATTGTTCCAAAAAAAAAAAAAATAGTTTTAGGCTGAGCCAAGAATTAAGTGTTAATTGGACTCTGCTTTGTTTCTACCAAGTTAAACAGTTGCATGTGATCCAAGGTATTGAGTGAATAGTCTAAGATCTAAGTGACAACTTCATACAACATTAAACATAGGAATTATGAGATTCTCATATCCACTTACTTTTTAGAGACATCTCCAAGCATATGTTACTTGTTTTAGCTCAGTGTATGCACAGCACTATGTGGCAGTAACACATGCTGAGGAATGGCTTAACAAAGGAAGAGAGGTATGGAAAGCATCCTCCTTTCCATACAATAAAATTATAGCTGAACATATCTACTCCCTCATTAAGGCTAGTCCTCCTTCCACCATTGTATGCAATGCATCACTTGGATTATTTTCAAATAGTTCTGGTTTTAAGGACAATAATTTATTTAGGAGTAATCTTGGATTATGCAGCTGTTCCATAGTGAACTGTTACGCTCAGTTGCTACAAAGACTGCAAGCAAATGGAACAGCGTACTCTGAAAGAAATCAGTCTCTTAATTTTCAACAGTAGGGTGTCTGAGCACACCACTGCTGGTGGCAGGTTAGGGGGAACTGCGGTTTTCCACCAGAACTAATACTCTTCTATGCAACCAAAAGAAATCATGCAAACTTTAGTCTCTCCTTTTTCCTTGCCCCCCTCCAGATCTATTTTTTTCCCCCACAGGGCATAGAGTGCTTCACAACAAGAGAAATCTGTGCTCAGAAAAAGTTGTATCTACCTTTTCAACAGGATTTCAACTTCCAGCTGTACTTTAAAGTAATCTTCATGATCTACTGACATATTTCACAAACTCCCAGAATGATCTGTATTATCTTTTCACATAGTAGAGGAAATAACTCCCACCTCTGTGCAGAGTCCTTTGTGGATACTGAAAGAGATGTTCAGCTGTCAGATATGGTCTTTGATTACAGAAGACGAAGTCCATCAAAAAAATATATTTTTTCCCAGTTCTACATGTAGACTTGACCATATTCATTTTTCAAACAGTTATCAGCTTGGTTAAAAATTTATGTCTTATACCACTGTGGGTTTTGAGAATTTTAACTTCACCATTATTGGAGCAGTATTTCATTCTTACTGTTCTGCAATCTGACTTTTAAAAGTTTACCTGTTAACTTGTCTCCTAGTTGAGAAAAACACTACCAGACTCATCCTTTTCGCTGAAAGTCCTATTTATCTACTCTGGTAATAAGAATTGTACTAGAATCATATGGATAAAATTATTCTCATTATCCCTGTGAAGCTTTTGTATTTGAAAGAGGATGTGAGAACTCCAGTATCAAATATACATTTTTATTGAATATGAATTAAATGTATAATTTAAAAATTGAAAAAAAGGAAAGTGTTACTAGCGTTATTCTTAAATTACATTAATGGATCCCCAACAGTTACACACAGCTCACTCCAGAAGTAAAGCCTCTTTTTTTTTTTTTCCCCCATGGACACTACAACAGATGAAAATAGTACAATGACATATTTTGACAGAGCAAATTTTCAGTTCGTAACATTATTTTTCAACACAGTCACCACCATTAGCTGTTTCACATGGATGAGCTGATTGAGATGCTCTTCATTTTGTAGTGTGATAGCTGTGCACGGCCATCAAGAACACGTAGTGTCTTCCACATTGCTGCTGCTGAAACACGCCACCCAATCTCTCACTGTACTCACAAACTGGTCTCCATAAACATTCAGAAAGCATGCTTAGTTTCTGAGAATGTTAACCTTACAGAGGAAACATTCTAACTATTGATAGCACTGGCTTTCCCTCTTCTTTAAGTGCTTTCTTAAGTGTTTTCCTAACCTTTTCATAAGTGTGTCACTAACCAGCATGAATCTTTAATATTAGCTCTGCAGGGAGAAATATTTATCTTGGGGCTTCATGCCTCATTTGTTTACATTTTTGTGTTTACTGTTCACTAGAAAATTGTTATTTATCCCTGCTGTGGGAAACATTCCCAATACACCAATGGAAATTACGGTTACAAGTGCTGCTCTGAAAGAAATACCTCCCATTTTATTACGTTGGCCCACAAAGTCAGACATGGATGTTGGTGGTAGAGGTTAAACCCTACCCACCTACATTTTGTTATTCTCTTACAAATGGCAGCAGAAGGGCAAAAGAGTTCTGACAAAATGGCATCTTACATGGAAGTGTGTATGAAGTAGAGGTGAGAAATTGAAATCTTCCATATAGTAGCAATTTCCATCAGTGCAGATATTTACAAGTACTACATGCAGGCTATAGTTCTTCACTGGCAAAAATGCATAACTAACAGTAGCAACTGTGATGATAAATAGCATCCTATAGCTGAAATTTGCTCAGTCAAATAGTGCTGTTCTCCTTACATCTACTGTAGGCTCATGGAAATTTCAGGGGGACCTATGTACAAATCCAAGACATGACACCTGCAGGTAACTGAAAAAAATAAGGTATCTTCATGGAAGAAGAGAAATTACTTCGCAAAAGCAGAATGAACTGTCCAGCAAGAGCAACCATAACAGTAGCTTGTAATACACATAAACTTACAGGTTGATTAAAACAAACGAAGAAAAGAGAACAGACAATTCAGTGCACCAAATTTCAGCTACCTAAATATTAGAAGTAGTCTAACCTCATTATCGCTACTCAACATAGAAAACAGGTTCCTCTATTGGATGAATATTTTAACTTAAACCAAATACAAGCAGGACTAACGCTTTTCTGAAAAAGCCTCTCTCTTCCTTCTGACAACAAGTTTTTAAATCTTACTTTAACAGATGTGGAGCAAGGGAAGGCAGCAAAACTGCCTTCTACCAGGATACAAACATATTCCTACAGGCAATCATCAAGGCATAGCTCAGAAAACAATACAAGAACAAGGAACTTACCCTTTCCAAAGATCAATAAAGTCTCCAGAAGGAACAACCTCCAAATAGAGAGCCTACTTCTTTGGCTGCTAACCCTTAAATAAGTGTGAGGAAGGGTAGACACTAGGCCACCCCTTCCTGTCACCCAGGTGCATTGTTTGCACCTGGGTGCCCTGGATAAGCCACAACTTCTTACCTGGTATTCAATCACTGGTTCAGCCTGTGACCTAACAATCTCCATACAGTAGGTCACTTACTTTTGAATTATTAATATTAGATGAAATATAGGATTTGTCTCAGAGTAGTTACTGCATTTGGAAATCATACAGAAAAAAAGGGACAGAACAGTATCGTTTCACTGAGTCATACCCACCAGATTTTTGAAAGAAAAATGCAAACAGTGGTTCAGCAGAGATCTCCATTGAAGAAGGTATCTGCAATTCGACTCTAGCAGATGTAAAGATATCCATTACACTGCAACTACAAAAGGAGGTAACCAGCTATTCAAGCTGCCATATTTGCAGTGATGCTATTAGATTAACAACCAATTCAATTCCAGCTGGTGTTCAGAGTCATCTGCAATGTAATCCCAGCAGCACTGATAAACTGCAATATTAGATCAATGACCAATTTGATTCCAGATGGATTGAGGAGCCAGCTGCAATATAAGCCTAGCAACACTGATAAGCAAAGAAATATGACAGTGTTATGATAATGTGCTCTAAAACCATCTGAGGCCGGTGGGAAAATACAGTCTGTCAATAAAACACCATAAAACAAGAGACAATACTATTTGGAGTCTGCAGTAGATGACAGACAGAAGCACCACTTGCTGAAGACAAGCAGAGCAATACAAACCACTAGATGGGTCAGAAAATAAAATTTCATTTTCAAGTGCTGACAGAGCTTGTCCCTTCCAGTACTCTGAAGAGAACAGGGCATGTAAACTTTTAAAATTAGCTTCACGTTCCTCCTCTCCATCATGCATGCAGATGAGAAATGTGACATTCATTCATCCCACTGCAAACATCACCTTTTTTATTGTGTTAAAATCAGTTCTAGCATATTGAATTAAATAAACAAGCTTCTGGCAATCATTGCTACATTATCAAAGAGGCCAGTGGTTGGTCACGCTTGTGGACATAATTAGCACCACATACACATATAACCTCTAAAGTAAAGTGGGTTAAAGACTGAAGGGGTTGCCAGAAATTACAATTGTACTTGATGTGTTGTTGTTTAAAAGGAAAGAAATATCAAGGAAAAAAAAATAATGTTCAGAACCATGGAATTACACTACAAAAAAGATATAGATTTTGGAAGCCTGGCATTAGGTTGAGCTTGGAGAGGTTGATTTCTTGTTAACATGTGTTTGCCCTTTAGTAACTGTCATCATATATGGAGAAAAAAAAGGAATTCAAAACATACAGGCCAAAGGACATGAACAGATGTTTGCACATTTGGTACACAAGAAGTCTCAGAATCTTTAAAATATTAATGGTATAATGCAGAAAAGCTTCATCAGCAGAGTTGAACAACTAAATAAAATCTCAGATCTAAAGAAGAAAGCAGTTAAGCAGAGAACCCAGAGCTCCAGTGTAGCAAGTCTTCAGAAAAAAGCACAGCTACAAGGCAAAAATTGCCTATCAATTCTAACAGTCCTCAGGAATCACAAAGATGGTGGGCTCAGACTGACAAAGAAAAAGCATTGATAGTTCTGTAAGAGTCCATTCAACAACAACCAGCAAAACCGAGCAAATGGTTGTGTTTAGTTCCCAAGAAACTTTGCAGTTTGGCTGATGGAGTTCTTATTTTCCTACAAAAGCACATCCCATAACAGTAAATTTATCTGAATTTCTAACGTTTATTCCATATGCTACTCAAGTTTCCTTGGCTTGATACAACGTTTGTCTTCACTCATTCTAGCCACAACATGGTACCTGATTATCAAATCTTGTGGGAGCAAACCTTGGGAAAGACACTTTGGCAAGAATTATGATTAGGAGACTAAAGCGTACCTAACACAGTATGCTTGAGTAATGAGTCATAGAAGAATTAAAGTGATTCAGGGTTAAATGAAAATGGCACAGAAGGCATCTTGCAGAGGTTAGGGACTGATACGGCATTGAGGAAACAGTTAAAGGTTAAGGGTCACAGGGAAGAAAAGGAACTCTTCCTGGAAATGTTAAATCATCCGTCCCCATCCCCTGGAGAATAGTAACACTTTGCAGGAATCTATTTGTCTGTAAGTCATCCAGAAAAAAACAAAATGCTGTTTAAAGGAAAGAGTTAGCAATTTCATAGGATTTGAGATGAAAGGGTGAAGTCTGCAGAAACGAAGATCTTGAGGAGAAGCCAGTTGCATTTCAGCAACAATTTCAATTTAAAGAAACTCTGTTTAGCTTTGAAAAGAATTGATGGAACAAGACCTGAAATGTCTGTCTACAAACTAGAAGATATAAAATGGATCAGACAGAGAGAATTTTTATTCTCTTGTATTTTTCTGGAACATTTTTTTTTAAGGAAACACTGGGAGAGCTGGGACAGATCAGTCTGGCAAAATAGAAGCTTGGGAGACCATATCAATGTCTATAAATACCTGAAGAAAGGGTGCAAAGTAGACAGAACTGGTTTGTTTACAGTGGTGTCCAGGGACAGGACATGAGATAGTGAACACAAACTGGAACACAGGAGGCTCCCCTTGAACACTAGGGAACACTTCTATGCTGCGTTAGTGATAGCACCCTCGGTGGTTTATTGTGGTGCTCTGATTCCTGTCAGACTGACCGGCCAGTCACAGAGAGGGTTCCTACACGAAAGATGTACCAAAGGCATTCCATGGAGCAAGGAGGGAATCCCCAATGTTGTCCCTGATCCTTCTACTTGTCTGTGTCTGATGATGGTTGCAATCTTTCACTTGATTTATCACAAATTCATGCAAGAAATAAAAATATGCGTCAATCAACACTGATCTGTTTAAGACAGTGCTCCAGATAAAGATTTGGCATGGCATTTTCTCCATGGTTTCCTTCATGCTTTTTAAACCATTTATCCAATTTTAGGCACTCTTGAACTGAGATTAGTATGCTAAGGATACACTGATGAGTATCACATTACATTCAGTGAATTCCTCTACATGTGTGTACACACACTCACATAAAAATGTATGGTTTATAGAAGCAGAACACCATGTTATCTGTAACTGCTCTTTTTTCCCCCACTTTCCCTTTATTTTTTACTTTGAAGATGCCATAATTATTTACTCGTCCAAATTAAATGTTGTTAAGAAATGCTTTAAAGGTGATTATTTACCCAACTGCCAAGTGTTGGAGAATAAAATGATAAATGAAATAAATGAAAAAACTCAAATGAAGAAAGTGAAGACATCACAGTAAAAGCTTTAAAAACAACAAGACTATTTATTTTCATCTCAATTATTTTTATGTTGAACTTAATAATGCATTATTTGCATGAGAAAACCACAGAAATATCTGTTTTTTCTTAGATATGGTATTGTCATTGCTTCCTTTCTGTTGTTCCCAGCTATAGACACAATTAATATGATGATACAGTCTAACATACACACTTTTGTGGCTATCAGTAGTGAAAATATTGTCTCCAAGAGAAATATAAATCTACTTAGAAAAAAAAGGATCTAAGTAAAATATCCAAAATGTAGTTGCACAATTTACCCCTCCATGTACTCAGCCAAATACTTCTTGTGTTCTATCATGTGTAACTGCAATGTGATTTGAATATTCTTCTACATTTAAGTTATGTCTCCTTAATAAGAGAAACAGAATTATTGGAAGTGCAGCAATGCCTCATTCTTCTCCATGTCCCACCTCATTATCAACATTCAGATGTCTAGCTTTCATGACTAGGATTACAAAATTGCATTTTGCTAATTAAGACTTTATGAACATCCTCTCTAATAGTACAGATGTAATGACAGAATTGAGAAGTATAAGCCAGGTCATATCCTTTTGGAAAATCATTCTGTGCAAAAGTGACAGATATTCCTTTCATTTACAGCAATCTAAAATGGGAGTTCTACTGAAATCAGTACACGCTAGTGGGGTTGCTTTGATTTTTTAATATTATTTTTTTGTGATGGTAGTGGTATTATTTTTGGTGGCAGTTGTCTTCCTTGTTGATTATTCTTGCAGAATAAAGTGATGTAACACTTTTTTTTGAAGCTCAGTCAACTTAGTTTGAACTTTGCTGAAGATGCACATCTCTGCCATTAACATCAGATGGAAGATAATATGTATAGTAAGCGAAAAAACCCATCTATTAGAACTGCTCAAAATATGAGTGTTATTATTATCTTTATTTTAGTAAATATGGTTTTAGTATTTGATTTTACCAATTTTGATTTTTGTCTATGCTCCTCAATGAAAAAGATTATTCAAAGTTTATGTATGCTTTGGTTAGATTTAAAAGGAAAGTATGAGACAGTAGCATAAGGTCAAAATAGTAATAGCATAATACTTCTTTATTTGCAAGAATCACACATCATGTGAGAAAAAGATCTACAGATAAATTTATATTTCTGATTATACAAATCTAATCATCATCTTCCTTACATCTGTCCCAATATTTCTGATACTTGGTAGACCTTCTAATTTGCCTTGAAGGTCTATAAATTAATGGTATGGTACACCAATGAGAAGACTTTCTTAAAAAAGAGAGATAGATCCATATATTTTTCTAAGATAAGTTTTCATTATAATGACAGGAATGCGGCCCAACCTGACAGCATAAAAAGACAGAAAAAATTATCTTTGTAAGTTAAAATCAACACATCAGTTTTCACATGAAAAACAACAGGCAACTAAGTTCTCAGAACACAGAACCAAACTGATCTGAATAATTGACTTTTCAGTTCAGTGGTGGAACAAACAAAATTAAAAATGCTTGGGGTCAACCTGTTCTTTCACTTTCTTGATTTTTTTGCTGCAGAAATAAAGCCTTTTTTTCTTCTTTGTTGTACCTTTGATGTGAACAGAACTTTTCATCAGATTCCAAATAACACACAAAGGATTTTTATGTCCTTTATCCTATTTTTAAAATTAGATGTTGATATATTAATTTCAGCACATTTATCTGAAGGTCAAAGTTGAATATTTCTACCATAGGATTTTTTTTTCCCTTCTCTTCATTTTTCCCTGGCAAAAGTGTTTGCTGAATTCAGTATCAGTTTACAATGGATTTTGACAAAATTCAGACTTCAATTTTCCCCTGATAATTTATTTGTTAAAAACCTTTCCACTATATTTTTCCTTGTAATATTACTTTTGCTTGTCTAGTAAGCTTCTGCAGGTGTAAGTGTACTGTGCTTAGGTATAAACTCTTGTTTAGGGGAAAATATACCCTCAAGTCCTACTTCTCTAATCTCAGTGTTTTGAAGGCACAGATGTGGTGGCAAAACCTAATCCTATGGGTTACCATCTTCGCAAAGACAGTAAAACATTCCTGAATACCTTTGTGATGTAGTCGGACAAAAATGTGTGAGTATCTAGCTATTCATCAAACTGTGTAGGACAGTGACAAGTAATGAGCAAACATCAGAATGGATTTAGTGTAGAAATAATCTTACCATATTTTCTCTTTCATTTCAATTTTAAGTTTAAATGATGTGGAGGTGGTATGCTGTCCTTGCTTTCCCTTTGGAGGGTTTCACTTACTGAACAAGTAGTTACGTACAAGGGATGTTTAAATCTGAATTGTTTTTGTTCCATTAAGAGTAATCACATGTTATGATCTGTAATAACCAATGATTAAGAGCAGAATTCACTGACAAAACTTTCACTGACCCTAGTTGGAGTTCTGAACTTCTCTCTGGTCCTTAGTGAACAACAACAAAGAAAACTACATTCTTGATTTTAGATAAAGTCTTCTATCTTTCCATTAAAATATCATCATTTTTTAAAAAATATTACACCAACACTGCAATTTCACGATGAGTTTAGTACAACTTTTACATGATAGAACAGATATTTTTTTCATCAGTAAAGTCCTATTAACACTTCTTATCATTCAGATCAATTGATTTTAAGATACATTTCTAAAACAAGAAATATTTCAAATATATATACACAAGTTTCCAGGGTTTTGCCAGCTGATCCTATAGAATCTACCTGTTCTCTGTTTCCCCACAACACATTCTTACTTTGGATTCAAAACTTCCAAAACCAATGAGCATCTAGGAGGAATTTAACAAGAACATAATTTCATTTCTTTACAAACCCACAGTTCTCTTATACTTAGAACACTGTACAACTTTCATGTGTATGAGAAATTCTGCAACACAGATTTAAGTTCTCAGAGGATCAGCACCATAGATCAAAGGTGTCTTATATTTGCTAAAGCTTCCTAATTTTACTCTGTTCACACTAATGTAAATGAGAGCTAAACTTTACTACTGAGAAAACAAAGCTGATGTCTGTGTTTACAAAGTTGGAATCAAAGTGTGGCCCCTGATACCCACAATCACATATGTTTCATAGAAGCATTTAAAATGCTTATTTTACAGGACTGCATAATTTGAAAACAATAAATGCATCAGGCACTTTTCTTCACATCCTCAAAAGAACCAACACAAGTTATAGTTAAGCTTACATTTTCAAAAGTGCCTTTTCTAGGGTAACAAAAACACATCCCAAATACTGTTGATTCGCAGTGCTGTTTAGTATGGATACATAGTTCATAAAACATTTTTATACACATGAAGTGTCTTGAAATGATAAACATTTTGTGCAACAAAAGATGTTATAACATTTAACAAGGATTCAATGCTATCTTCAGTCCAAATACTTTGTATAATACCCTCCTGGTTGCCACTGACTCATATTTCAAAAGGAGGGATGGAAAGTCTCTTTCTCAGAGTACAGAAAAGCATGTGTTTAGGCAGTTAGGGTTTCATTCTTATATGTGACCCTTCAGACAGTGGGAAAGCCTTGTGTTATAGGCGACATCCTTGGCTACTTCAAAATGTAACACGTAAACATTCCACATACAGTTTTTACCAGATAGTATAGATTCATTTGTTAAGAAAGTTTACAAGTGAAGTGAAATACTTATAATATAAAATAAATATATTGTACCTGCACCTCAAATTCAGAGAAGAAGGAATGATTGTGCTGGTGCTGAGAAGCCAGGCAGCAGCAGCAGAGCCTTTCTCTTGCTGCAATATCAAGAGTGGACACAAATACAGATTTCGTGATATAAATTTACAGATGAAGGAAAATGTGAATTAAAGAAGAAATGATTCAAACTTTACATCTTATCTGCTACCATCCTGTATTTTCTCATTCATGACAGAATTTGAAAATTATGACTTCTGAGGCTCTACTCATTCTAAATGCAGATATAGTATGAATATTCTCATATAGATATATATGAGAATAAAATACAAGGGTATAATAAAGGCAAATGTAGTGTCAGCAGCAAAGCTATCTAGGGTGGGTTAAAAGTTCATAGATGTTGCCCCTGAAATGTTCCATGCTTTGAAGTTACTTCTGAAAGTATACAGCAGGTCTGGAAATATTTTCATAGTGTAGCATAAATTGGAAGGATGCTTTAGACTGGAAGGAGAAGAGCTGAAAACATCAAGCAGCACAGATCAATTTCTGTACCAAACATAGAGGGCAAGTATATTTTTCAAGTCTATCTCAAAGGTTCTCAGCATTTATCTTTGCAGATAAATACTTAGATAGCTCCACATGAAAAGTATGAGTGCCTGGAATCTAAGGATTTCTTGGAACAGATGAATGTGAGTGAGAAATTAATTCAAGGAGCAAAGGCAGAAAAAAGCAATTTAGTTGCATCTTGGCTTGCCCTGCCTGATGCGTGTGTTTCCATCTCACTTGTTTTAATGAAGAGGAAGCTAAGCAAATATCATATTCCTGAAAAGATTCAGACACATACTGAAAAGTATTTCAGCTTTCTTTGTTCATTTTCAGGGGGGGAGAGAGATAATGAAAAGACTTGGAATACAAGATTTAATGGAAAAAATCAGTTTGAAGACTTTCACATATCTCAAAAAAAATATAAAAGACAACAAGCAGAGAGTGTATGTAATAGCTCCACAAAAGAAAAAGTAAGATGTCTAGGTAATAAAAGAACACTCCTTCAACAAAAAATACGCAAATAAATAAACAAACAAACAAACAAACAAACATGTCTATGCAAGATCTTGGAAGCCATCGTAGAAAAAAAACATGCTTTCTGTAGTGCATACATATGCAAAAAAAACTCTATAAAGGTCAGTTATTAAGCCTGATCTATTTCTTGCAATGAGGATTCTTCAACTGAGTTCAATGGAGAAGAATTATGTCATAGGTTTTCAAAGGATTGTGTGCTTCATCTAGTGGTACTGAAGAATAAATTGGTATTTTCCAAATAAATTAGCTAAAGTTCTCTTGGCTGTTACTTAGTTGAATATCTCATGTGGTCAAGTAGTTGTTAATGATGATGCAAACCGTGCCAAGCACAGATCAACGCAGGAACAAGAGTAGAACAAATACTTACGTGTATTAGAAGCATGTGGGGAAAGTAGTTGGAAGCATTATTGTTTTGCTGGCTGGCATATGTTTTCCAACAGAGTCCATTCCAAAAATGCTCAAAGTAATTGGCACCAGAGGGAAAAGAGAAGGGAGGTCAGACTAAGGCTACCCAAACCAACAGAAAAAAATCATCACATTGGTAGAGTGCAGCAGTTTGGCCACTTACAAGCTAAGGGAATGGTTGCTGTTGCCAGGAAAACAGTCTAAGTGGGATGAAGTGCTTACTCCTTTGACAAGATCATTGAAGAGTGGTAGTCCTGATATTTCTCTTTCCATAGATCAGCAGGACTGTTTTTGGACCACTGGAGCAATACTGAAGCAAAAATATATAGTGCAGAAGAGAAAACGAGGAACACAGACTAGACTATATCCAACCACCTTAAACAGCCTTTTTTTGTTTGCAGTAGAGGAGAAAAAATACATCAGTGCTCTGTTATCTAATAATTTGTGGTAGGAGATTTGGTTTATGAGTGAGGCAGGTGGTTTAAAGACTGTGTATTCTGAGGAACATGAAAATGCAGATAAGAAAGTGAAAGACTGCAAAATTTTACATGTGAGATTGACATCCCATGTGTAGCTGACAGAGATAAGTCACAGATTCAGAGAATTGTAGAGTTTGGAAGGGACATCTAGAGATCATAAAGTCCAGCCCTGCTACAAATCAGGCTCCCTGGTTCGCATGTCAGCGAACCATAACACTACAGCAGGTTGCATAGGTAGGTGTCCAGGGAGGTCTTTAAGACCTCCAAGAAGAAGAAAACTCCACGATGTCCCTGGGTAGATTGTTCCAGTGCTCCATCATGCTCACCATGAAGATGTTCCTTCACATATTGGTGTTGAAATTCCTATGCTCAAGTTGAAGGCCATTTCCTCACAGACCACTGAAAAGAGGTTGGTCGTGTCCCTTTGACTCCCACACTTGATATTTATAAACATTAGTAAGATCACCTCTCAGTCTTCTTTTCTCAAGGCTGAACGGACTGACATCGCTCAGCCTTTCCTCATAAGAGAGTCACTTTAAATGAATTCTAAAAGTTCTGTGAATGTATTTAGCTGTCATTAAGAAGAAATAAACATTTCCTCCATATATCAGCTTGGTAACCCAAGCTGGTTGTGTATGAGCCAGACTGTGTAGTCCAGTTTCATGTCTGTGCTGCTGCCCTGGATTTGGCAATACAGCTGTTGTTAGCTCCTGTTTCTTTCCACTATATTTTCACTGTATGCCCTTGTCATATCATTTCCATATGGTTTATACAGCCTGTGGATCACCTATATTTTTCATAATTACTATTATTCCTTTGGATTCCTTCCCTTTTCTGCAGTATTATAGTCTTGTAATGATACTGTAAAAAGATATGAATTACAAAAGAAAAAAAGAGGAAGAAGAAAAATTCCTCTGTTTATAGAAAAGTGAGCCTGTCTGAGAACTTATTGCACAGATCATGCATCTCCCTGGGTGGACTAGCATATGAGAAAGAAGCAAGTGATCCAAACACCACAGTCTTCATTTGAGTTTGTGAGAAGGGAACTAGTCAGACTATGTGAATGAGAGAGACTGGCAGCCAGCTCCACAGCCAAAATTAATCAGGGATCTTTTCAAAAACAATGAAGAGCTGTCCTGAATGTTTTAATTCAACATCCTTCTCATGTATTATCTTAAGCAAGACCTTCCAGAGCAAATAGTATTGATAACTTCTTTGGAGATTTCTAGTTCACCAGTTTCTGAGTAAAATCTTAATGCTGTGCCAAAAATAAAGTAGAAAAATGCCAAAAAAAAAAAAAAAAGAAGAAGAAGAGAAGAGAGACATCAAAGAAAAAATAATAGCAGTACAGCTTTAGATTAAGTTTCATTGCTTTTAATACAGTAGCGTATGCTTTACATCACTGTTTCTGGTATAAAAAGGTAAAGTAAAAAAACATGAAAGATTCCATTTTCAGGTGTGTAACCATGAGTCTGAGCTTCATATTTTTTCCCACTACTTTCCTCCCTTTTCTGATGAGGAAATGGTAAGACAAGGAAAAATTTATAAAAATAATCAAACTGGAAGGAGTTATTTTAAATTCATGCACAAATGGACTCTTTTCCATTCCTATTTTTAAATTTTTTTACTTTTAATTTAAAAATACATTTCTACAACCTTACTTTAATAAGGATTTTCTTCACCATTATGACTCATGTTTAATTTTCTAAAAAGGTTTGAGTAGTTCTCTATGATTTTAAATATACATTTTCACCCACAGAGATTTATGCTTGAAGAAACTAAGCAAGAGATGAACTCAGTAAATGTAATATTGTGCCGGGAACTTCAGATTTTATCTTTGAGCTCAATTTAAAGTGCTCCAAATAAAGTAGGATACCGACACAACTTGTCTGTCTTCCCATTCAGTCCAGAGCCAAATCCAATTAGTGCTAGTTAACGATGCTTTCCTGACAAGGGAAGATAGGTGTACTGAGAAAACTCAAAGCAAATGGACACATAGAAATCAATTATGTCAATCATTGCAGGTTATCTCATCATCTGAGGCAATCCAAATGCAGATCCTCAAGGCAAAGTCTATATCCCATTCCTCTAGGCACATTTTAGTGAATAGAAAAGGTTTCTCTGATGCAATGAAAGCTTTCACATGTTTCCAAGACAGAAGATGTGGAAAACAGCAGATCTGTTCACATATTCTGATCTTCTTCTCTCTCTACTAAAAAGACAGAAAGCTTTTAAGCCTGTTTTGTTGTCATTCACATGCATGTAATACCTGTGTTCCTGTAGAGCTACTACCATTCCCAAACTCAAAGGCACAAAGGTGTGATATGACTCTGGGCCACAGAGCTCCTGCCAGGAAGAAACTGCAAATAAATTTGAATAAGACAGCAGAGAGTTGGAGAAATGCTTCTATGAGTTACACAAGTAATACTAGCATCATTTTGCTGTAAAAATCTACAAAGCTGCAATGGTATAGTCAGAGCACTGAAGAGTTTCCAGTAAATCCACTAAGGTTCAGTAGGAAATTGCATGTACGTATTTGGTAATCTCAAAAGGTGAAATCTTAAGAAGAAAGAAATTCTTCTGTATCCCTGAGCTTATTACTCAATCTGCAGCGCATACTGTTTGAAATCCAGCCACTGGATCCAGCAGACTGTGTCACTGTGAAGTGAAATTCACTGGAAACAGAAAAAAGCATTTTGAGAAATTCTAAAGATATATATTCTATTCTTTATTGTACATTTTGTGAGTTTGGATTACATAAGCAGGATGCAAATATCAGCGAAGAAAGTTAATGTATTGATCTGAGAATCTTATTACTGTGACTCCTTTATGTTGGCACAATGTTTTGACTTGTGAGGGTCTCTTATTATTGAAGAAGTACTGTCAAAAAATTCAGCTCACATTTAGGAACCTAAATGAAGCAGTTCTGTTCTCAAGAATGTGCATTCAACAGATCTGTTCTTCTCAATTGGATAAACTGAGACTTAAATATTTCTCTGGCTCATTTATGCGTTTAAATGGAAATGAACTTTTCAGACAGTCTGCCTTCTCATATTGGTATCAAGCCAGGAACTACTGGGTTGCTGATTGCTTTTGACAATCCATCTTTTAAACTTTAATAGCAAAAACCATTCAATGTTATTATTGCACAGAATAATATACGATAAATTTTTTAGCAGGATTTAGAAAAGCATTAAGCATCAAACAATATCCCCTCATTTAAAATTTGTAAATAGTGAACTTATCACTGTCATTTAGCTTTACCCACCTGAGAGTTCTGAACAGTTCTAAATACATATATATATTCCTATTAAATACCACAATAAAAGCAATAGCTCTTTTCACTCAAAAATGAATGCAAACCAATCTTTTTTTACTGGATGCTGGTTGGTAATATGACTGAACAGATACTGAAGGTTTTGAATTCTCTGAGACAAAGGATATATTCCTGAAGAGCCTGGTGATTTCTTTCTACCTTAGAAATGTGGGTTACAGAGTTGGAAATGATTTTTCATCCACTGAACTTCATGAATTTCAAGAAAATCCTACCTTTCCAGGTACCATGAAAACTGAGAATCTTTCTCAAAAATTAGAAATCCATTCCAAAACAGTCAATTGGTAGTAGAAATAACATATTTGGGAAAGCTCGAGTTCAGCTATGCCTTATTCAGTTCAGGTCAGACACTTGACCTCCCATTTCCCAGTTCCAATGAGAGTTTTCTAATCAACAGGCCACAGATAACATCGCTAAATGAATCACTCTGTCCCTTTCTTCTCTACCTCAACTTTAAAGAACTTCAGAACAAAAGTTTCATCAAATTCATTCCTCATTTTAATTCTGTGGCTGCTCTTATCAGCTTAAACTCAGCAATGTTTGTAGAGAACAGCAACTTTTTGTTGACGGGGTTCTGTAGGTGAGATGCTACTTTCACAACTTCCTTCCTTTTGGTATTTCTAAAAGTGAAGATTTCTTATATTCCTAGAGATCACAATGCTATATAGCATTTTGGGACATCATTCAGACCTACTTGGAAAGCTGAACAAGTGCAGAATATAGATGTCTGTTGCTTTAGAACATTTCAGAGACAATTAAACCTATTATTTCTGCAGTCAATATCTACCCATATTAAAAGAATGCAACATTTACTCCTTCATACTATCAGCTTATCCACAACAAAAGTACTTGACGTTATTAAACTGGTCTATTCTTGTAAGGCTCCTCAAATATACCACCTCAATCTATAACACTATCAATATTTTAAAATTACATCAAAAGCACTTACAGGTTTACTTTCTTGCTAATACATGGACAAATGCTTTTGCTCTAGCTTAATGATTAAAAAATTTCTGTATTTGTATTTAGATTTTTCATAACATTATTTTTTTATGAATGATTGACTTTAATGGACAATTTCAAAAAACAGTCAGAAATCACCAAATCCAGACTGTATGGTGGGTGTGGTAGGACAGTTTAGCCAAGATTAGCAGTGTGCTCCATGGTCTTCAAACTGGTGTTGGTCTGGCACTATCATAGTGCAAGAGAAATGTTGACATTTTCTCTGGCCTGACTCTGAAAGCTGAAGCCTTCAGCTTAGTCAGCATCACAATGCAGCAGTCAAAGCTGGGTTCCAGAAAATCTAGTAGGATCACAATTTTCATATCCCAAAAGATGATGCATACCACTCTACTCACTGAGGTCTGTGTCTTGAACTTCTTCAGTGAGGAATTCATGTACCACAGACTTATCAGAAGGGACTTCCGTTTTGAGTTTGGTTCATAGTGGTGACATCGTATGTCATCAACCACAATTGTGATTATGGAAACTGACACCTTCAGCCTTGTGTTTGTTCAATATTTCCTCACAAACTTGAATATATTGTTCTTCCTTTTCCTGTGTGAGCTTTTGTGGGACCACCTACAGTAATCTTTGCGATATTCCAAAGTGGCTACCATCGTTTCCAGATCATTGTAGCCAGTGAAAATTCATAGTTAATACTAGTGAATTCGATGAAAAATAGTTTTTTTGTAGCCGAGAATTTTCTCTATCAAATAGCATTATTGTGCCCTTTGTGTCTGTTGTATTTTCCATGAAAATGAATAGGACATACTACTTTTGGAGTGAGCTACGTAAGTTTCAATTCAGATAAAGGATATTATATGAACAAAATCATCTCCATTGTCAAACTCCACCAAGCACAAACTTTCTGAAATTATTTTTGATCTAAACCATCTAATTTCTACTTCTATCCTACTGTAAGAGTCCAAGTGCAATTTGTGGCAAAGTATATGCTCACCTACTTTATCCAATTTCAAAAGTGGTTCATGTATGTAATAAAAGAAATTATAGAGCTATTACAATACAGAATATTTATTGGGAAGTCTGTGTGATGGAAATAATTATGCTGAAGCATGAAGAAATTGATAATGATGAAATCAGGTTGAATTCAGTCTTGGGCCTGGGGTATTCCTTGCCTTCTTCCTCACTGTTACTGTTTTCAGTTTAAGCATGGATGTTCCACTTTCAAAATATAAAGAAATTCTCACAAATTTATTAACACAGATATACTGTGCCTTTTTTATTTGATGCAGACTAATTGATGTGAAACATTCAAGCATGTGATTTGTCTTATGTGATGCTTTTTTATGACAGTAAACTGTATAAACCATTCTAAATTCCAAGTAGTGTACAGGACAAGAAAGGATATTCATATGCTGTCCAATTCAAAAAGTATCCTGTTAATCATCTGGGATTAATTTCTTTTTAATTTCATAATTAAGTCTGTAAAGAGAGTACTTCACCAAGGACAATATAATGAATATTTTTATAAGATAGTCTGGTTATTTCTGATGATCTCAATTTTTCCTGTGGAAAAAAGGTCTCACCATATGTATGCAAATAACTTTAGATTTTCAAAATTACAAAGATAGTGTACAGTTGCATAATCAAATACTGATAATGTAGTGAGTATTTACTATGAAACATTCAAAGTATTCAAATTCTGAAGGACATGATTTTATGAAAAACTGCTTAAAAGTACACCTTGGAAGCCAGTCAGTATAATGTAGAATACTTTCTTCTGTGAATATAAAGGCAAAGAGGCTTTTGCAGACTCTTAAAAAAGAACAAAGTTTTGACACTCCCTTAAGTTTTCAGTGTTGATATTTGGCTAGAAATCAGATAGATGCATGAAAGCCCAGAACTATTAAATGAGGAAAAAGAAAAAAAAAGGAAAGAAAGAAAATTTATTATATCTGTGACCTCAGCAAACTATAGTGCTAGTTAATACTGTCAGAAGAGCTTGTCCTTTGATTCATGGAAGAAATACCATCTTTCTAATTCTATAAGTATTTCAGTGGTCTTTTTTGATGAATAAAGATGTGAAAAATTATGACATTTATGAAAGACTGAGCAGAGATTAAGATCATACAGATAGTAGATAAATAATGTATAAAAAAAAAATCAGGACATTTTTTGGGGGGAGAAAATGTGATTTGAAAAGGCTGTTCCTAACTGTCAAAAGAAAATTAAAATCCAGACATACTATTTATTTCTAAATGAAAATTTATGGGATTTTTCATCTTACGAAGTATTCACTCACATTTTCCCATTTCAGAGGATTTCTCCATATTTTCCTGGGTTCAAATACACCCTATGGGGAAAGGCATAACTTGTAATTTAGTTAACCTAGATTTCTCTGCCTGAATTCTCTTTTCTGTATCCTCTCACAAAACATAGGGGAAATAATTATCTCAGAAACCTCTTATCTTTGAAACTCATCAAAATTGTCCAAAAGATTCAAAACTCAATAGAGGAGCACAACAGACTGAAGTGCAAACATTAGCCCAGTGATGTAAGCAAGCCCTTTTTCCTTAAGAAAATGAGTTAAATAAGCAGACGTATACTTGCTAGCATAGTTGTAAAAGGGAGCTGGCCAGTGTGCAGCCCATAAAGTGAATTATGAATGAGTCAGGAAACTAGATAGACCACATAGGCTGGGCTTTGTATAGGCATTAAAGAGCTGAATTTAGTTCTTGCTAACATCGATGGACTTCTGGCCATTTCCTCCAGAAAATCTAATCTACTGACAGCTAATTGAAAGTCTTCTTTCACCAGAGTGGTAGGAACTTGTGTATTTAGGGAATTATTATGAGAATAGCAGGCAGTTCTGAGTCCTTTTGTGGCAGCACACATTCTTCTCTGTACAAGTTTTGCCTTCTCTAACTGTATCATATTATTTCCTTTCTATCCCTCAGCAGTGACTATTAAAAGCTTAAATTCTAGTGATAAATGTTACTGGAAAGAGTGGTGAACAATTGTCAAAGATTATTTTTATAATACCTGGAGATCCAAAATAGCCAAAGATAAGAAATTAATTTTCTTCTGCTTTGCAGTTATCAAATAATTACTTTATGGAAGTTAATTTAAAGTGATATAATCTTTTTCATGTGGTTGCTAAGAGTGGTGGCATCCCTGAAACATGTGAAGATGCTCCAGTGAACAGATTTCTAGCAGTGGAGGACAGATATCAAGAACTGTGAAATTTGTGAAGCAGTGCTGATTTTACACATGTAGGTTAACATAAGGTTAATAACAGTTTTGTGTGAGGTCCAGAATCCTGTGTTCCATAAACAGTCACTGAAAAAGTGCAACACTGTTGAACACAGAGTATTATAGCACTCTTAGCACTCACAGCACTGTGTTGCTGGTTTTATAAAAAGATTCTGCTATTACTCTTTTCTGAGTCTCCTGGGATGTTAGTATTAAAGGTCCTGATCTTGCTGCAAGATGTATGCATATAGCTGCTAAATTTAGCCTTCCCAATCTGCTCAAAGCTTTCTAGGTGTCCTTTAGAGAGATGTAGCCATTATATCCCTGCCAGGACTTTCTGGTCTTCAAATATTTCAGTTATGTAAGTCTTGGTCCTGTTCTCTGTATCTTCCATTCAGCTAGTAAATAGACAACTTTTTAACATTATCTTTTCTTTTCCTGTAGAGGTACAGATAAAATCCTCCTAGAATTGGCTTCTGAAATAATAATTGCTATTATTACTATTGGTTTTCATATCCATGTTTCAAATTTTAACTTCAAATATATATAAGGAATAGGCACTCCTCCAGCTTGCTGTATGGTTACTTAGAGTTAATTAAGAACAAAACTCAGGTTGATCAAGACTATCATAGTTTGTCACAGTAATACTGGGTTGGCAGAAAAGAGTTTCCTAACCCAATAAAAGAGGCTAATAATTTTACTTATGAGCTTGTCTGTGTTCCTTAATGTTCAAGATGCCAGCAACTTCCAATAAAGATTCGTTTTATAGAACTGATTTCTGTGTAGCAATATTCCCTATGGTAAGGATTGTAATGCTCCCATGAATTGTCCTGCTTTTCCAGTGCTCATCTTTAACCAGTTGCTGAAAGGTCACTCATGGACACTGGAGCCCTGACGTTTTTCCTCGTCGCTTTCAGGGATGCTTTTCCCAAAGACTACATCTATACTCCTAGTTCATTGTTTTCCTATACTCTTTACAGGATATGTATTGAATACTTGTTCTTTAAGCTACTAAAAGTTAATTTGTTTACATCCTTCTCAGGTTTGTGGGAAGTCAAAAGACAAACACAAAACTTTCCTGAACACAATTTGCTTCAGTCTAGGTTAATTTTGCAGAACAATTGGCAAAGTTCAGGCTGCATATCTAGAAAACCACTTGTCACCTGCTAAACTGGGGAAAATGTCTTCGATGCAGCAGCCTGATCTCCTCAAGCTATTGTCCACAGGGAACAGCAAATTCTGACCATCATCAATTAGAAGACCTAGGAGGAATTCTGCCGGCTTTGGGAGCAGCTAGCAGAATACATTCTGATGGGAATTTCTTTTCAGATAAACTTTTCAAACAATGAATTTGCATCAAACAGGGCACATCTCTGCAGTTTTGTCAGACAAAACCATACTTCTGACACTGCACTAAGAACTGCTCCCTGTATTCTTGCTGCCAAAAAAAACATTTTAAAATGTGAAGGAGTAGCTACCATAATCTGTTTTTGAAGATAAGAATAGCTGGGAGGGGGCTTGCTCTTCTATTGTTCTTCTTATCTGATCCAAGAATTGTGCTGGCATCTTTGAAAATGTAAAGGAGTTCTTTTTTCTGAACAGAAGCTAATTGATTTTTACAATAGGCAAACTATTTTTGCTATCATTCTACGCATTTGCTTGTTTTAATAAAAAATCATTTTTTGCTTGTTTGCAAACTGCTTGTTTGCTCTTGAAGTTTTCACCTCTCCTAGGCAAGTTTACCAACATTGTCTCCAGTGAAAAGACAGGTGTGATAACTTTTTCTACACTCAGTTTGCACAAAACAGTTGTGCTCTAAGAATTAATAGGGTCTCTGTTCAGCTGAGCTGACAACATAATGACTACATCAGTTTTACAGGTCAGACAGGCAGAGAGATGCTAGCTAATTAATCCTGTAATGGCGAAGGTATAAGCTACACAATTAGCTACTAAGTGATTACACAACAAAAGGTAAATGCCAGGGGAACTTAACTAGCTCAGAGCTAGATACCAAGAGATTGTAATCTCTGTTTGAATTGACAGTTGCTGAGCAGGATTTTGTGAATAAATCAGATGAGCAGTGATAAGTGTGAAGAATGTGGTAAGTGATGACATACATGGTCCTGGGCACCCTGCTCTGGGTGTCTCTGCTTGAGGTCCCTGCCAACCTCAGCCATTCTGTGATTCTGTCAAAGTCATTTTGTGATTTTTGTGTGTGAACATGAGGCACTGGAAGAAGTGCCTGGGTCGTACTTACAACCCTAGTCCAAATCTTTTCTTCAGATACTTTTTGGTTCGTACTTTCAAGCTTCATCATGAAAATTTCTATTACTGCATTCCCTCCTCTTCATAATGAAAAGAGGTGAAAAACAAATACAGACCAGAGGTGTAAAGAGGGGAGCAAAGGTGTTCTCTTCCTGTAATCACTGCAGTGATTTGCCTCTCTCTGTGCACGAAGGAGAAAGTCCTTTTGGATCTGCTTCAGGAGTAACTAATGGGGAACCTTTTGTTGTGCCAGAGCCTCCGTTACTCTGCAGCTTGTATTTTCGAATGAGACAGCAGCTTTCCAATAAGCATAGCTACATGGAGTGAGCTTCTCCTTCTTAGAAAAGCATAGCTGATGACATGCTGAGATAATCACCGAATGATGTTTAAGTTTTTGCAAATCACATCCGCCCAATTACAGAAAACAGAAATTTGAAATTTCACACTTTCAACAGCATAAAATATTTATACCTTGTTTTAGTGCAAGATGTCTATCTTTCAGCAAAAAGAAAAAAGAAAGAATTAAATCCACCTGATTCTTCTTTTTGTGTTTGCGCATGTGAATGGAAGTGAAATAATATTAATTTGCATTTTCATTTTTTAAATTTGCTCTTCTAAGCAAACAAAATAGGTAGATATAGCTAACACTGAAGATAAGGATCCTGAGATGAAAATTTCACTTAGTGGTTCTTAAAATTTTCTCTTTGAATGTTACTGAAAAAATATATACTTTGTTTCCAATGCAAAGTTTTTTTATTTCCTAAATCTCACAATCACTTTGGGATTACTACAAAACTCCACATCTTGTTTATAAATCAACTTATTCCTTTTAAGAAACAAGAATGCTGCCATAATGAAAACAGAAAAAAATGTGTTTTGCAAGCTGAACAGCCATTCTTATGTTTCCTTGTGATGGTTAATGGTTTTCACCCAATGTTTCTGAAACTATGGGTGAGTGGAAGAGTGCCCTGTTCAGACACTGGCACTGGATCGCCTACACCTTTTAATCATGCCTGGTGTCTGTGCCTCTGCCCCAGGGCAGCAATTACAAAGCACTCCTCAGGATTAGTAGGATCTCCTGGTGGGATAGCGTTGTGTCCAACTGTCTATACTGTTTTGGAAAATAAAAGAGTTTTAATTACAGAAAAGACTGGGGGCTACTCTTTTTGGCCAAGCCAGATGATACTCCACTGAGGTTCCAGGTGTTCACTGTGGCAATTCCTTCCTCTCAGTTTAGTTCTTGAAATTTTGTTTTATGTCAAACTCTAAAAAAATGCTATCTTTAATCATGAAAAGAGACAGAAGAAAAATCCCACGAACATCACAGGACTGGAAGGAAACAATATGGTACACCTCTCTGAGCTTGTACTTCGTAAGAAGTACAAAGGCACTGGTCTCTGAGCCAGGGCTGCACTACCAATTTAGGAAGGGTTTCTTAGGAGCTTTTCTGCATGTACCTTCTGTGGGATATGTAAATGAAAATTAGATTGTAAACAGTTCTTATCCTATATCTCAAAAAGATAGAATTATCAGGACACACTCCCCTCATAGATTCCCTGGTGGAAGCCATAGGTGCAATTCAACCTTTAAGAATAAATTAAGGTTTAAATTCAAAATCAAAAGATAACTTCTAAAGTTACCACAGTCTCAAATGGCACTAGGTACCTATATTTAGGCAACAAAACTGAATTTCCATTCAAAGATTCATTTCACCTGGATATATTTGTGTATAGTTTGAGCGAATGAGACTGTGGTTCCACAGTGACATTAACCAAAGAATATGCTTTTCTGCAGCTTTAAAGTAAGCTTTTCTGGTTACTGTTCACAGAGATGCACATACCAATGCTAAGTTATTGCATTTACAGTGAGAGTTATATCAGGGAAACCTAACATGGTCTAAAAAAAAAAATAATCCATATCCATATCCAATTTTTAACCAATTATTTATGAAATCCCACTTCCAAGACACCACAAAAGATGTGGAAATATGCAGAAACAATGGTGCAAGGTGGGACCACACTTCTGACATCTTAAATTTATGTTCTTTTAAAATGACTGCAATAATTATGTCTTTTTATGCAGCAGTCATCAAGATTCCCTCTGCAATCAAGGGTAAAGAGAAAGTAGCTCCAGAGGGTGATTCATCCTCTTTATTTTAGAAGTGAATGAATCACCCTCTGGAGTTGCCTGTCTTTCTCCACTGATTATGGATGAACAAAGCCTGATTTAGACCTCTTACCTTTTGTTAAAGAGAGTGCATGCCTGGTAGCCATCAAAAATGGACAGGAGGTGATATTTAATGGAATGATAATATATATATAAAAAAAGGAAGTACTGTCTTAAGTTTTAACATCAACGTTGTAGAAGTGAGTGTTTAAAGCAAAAGGGATTTTCTGCGTGTAATACAAAAATATTAATTTAGATCTTAATTGAAATAATAATAATGAAAAAAATATAAGAATTTTTTTCAGAATATACAAGTAATGCCTCCTAACACAGAATGTTTGCCCACATCAGAGAGGGATGCCAGTGGTACAGCAGTAGAGATTGAATCTTCCCACCAATATTTCATTACATTTTGTTGCCATGCTACAGATAGCAGAAGAGGGGCAGTCTGACAAAATAGTGTGACATGGAAGATTGTATGAAGCAAAGATGTGGACCTGAATCCCCCCAAGTGGAAAAAATGGCACCCATTGTCATTCATTGTTGCTTGCTGGATGCTCATTGAAAACAGTGGATGTCAGCCCAGTGAGGTGGTGGGTGGTGCATTTCAGCACGGATAGCGTCGTCAAAGACAAGCCACATTCTGGACAACCTTGCAGATTTTTATGAGCACAGCGTGCAGGATCTTGCTCACCAATGACAAAACAACATTTGTCATGTTTTTCATGGAAATAAATTGGAGGCATTAGTTTCAGTGCAACCCATACATATTAAAGAATTTACACATTTAGCCAAATTTTATACAAAGGTTGGGGAACATATTAAAAAAGAAACTGCAATATGTTTTAAAGCAACTGTAAAAACAATCTCCAAAATGGAAAACTGAGTTAAAATCTAGTCTAAATGGAATGAGATTTAGTGGCTTGAATGATTTATATAGAATTTAATATATTGTTCTATCAGAAAATGCTAACTACTGTTATCAATCACAAGGTCAATCACAGACCTCATTAAAAATGACAAGCATGGGATTCACAATTCACTTAGGCAAGGTGAGGAAATTAAAACTGTTTTGCTTCAGAGTAGCTGAGGTAGGGCAGGCTAATATCTCCTTAGCCTCTTAACCCATGCTGGGATATGTGGATGAGGACGGTAGTGAACACAAAGGCTGAGTGACTGATTAGCTGTTACAACACAATACAGCCTTGAAACAGCAGGCTACAATTTAATGCCTAAAACCAAGGCATACTTAAAATACTGGTTGTCAGCTGGAGATTCCTGAATAGGAGCTAGATCTCCAGCCTTTTCTTCCAAGGTTGTGCCTGTTTTAATTCTTTTTTTAGTAGTATATATATATATACTCATTATTTGGTATGGGACTCAGATTTCTAACAGTTCTTGTGTCTTATATATCTGCTTATAAATCTTTTGCTTGAAAGGACAGGATAGCTGCCAACATGTTGCATTGGATCCACTCTCTTCTGGGATGCACTAGCTAGATCCATTCCTGTAAATAAATTGGCCAGGCACTATTTTTTGACACAGGTGAAATCCATCCAGTAACTCTTTAATTGGCATCCAAACGACCAGATGGGAATGGTCTCTGTTCCTTATCATCCCATAATTTTGCGCAAGGTGTTATCTGCCTAAAATTCAATTTGGCCAGAACCAGAACTATGACAGAGTCTGTGTTAACACCTCAGCATTATGGACAGTGGCTCATACCCATACACCGAGCTCTAAGAATATCAATAAGCTAGTGATTCATTTACTAATACAAATCTAACCTAAATTCCAGAGGTTGCATAACTTCTAGTATGAACAGCTTCTGACTTATCCCATTCATGCTGAATATGTGCTGTAGTTCAGGAAACAAAATGACTGTTTCCAGGAAGATACAAAACTCATGCTCTCTTCTCCTTGGGTTACCACCTCCAGAAGTCACGCAGTGGAAACCAGTTGCATATTTAGCTGGCACTTGGCCACCATACGGTGGAGGTTCATTCTAAGAATGAGTACATGAGTATGAGATCTGTAACATTCAAAAAAGGAATCAGTAAATTGAGAGGCAGTAAAATGAAGAGGAGAAAAGCAACTACTTGATTTTCAGAGATAGAGAATATATGATTTGGGTTTATGAGATAAGCTGGAGAGATGATGCAACTGTCCTGTTGATAAAGAAACATGCTGTGCTTTGCTCCTAAAGTTTGCAAGATGGTTAAAGAAGTGATAATAAAAAGTGATTTCAGGACACTTGTTGCGAGGGTCCCTTGGGACTTGCTCCTGAAGGGTAAAGGGGTACAGGAAGCATGGATTAGCGTNTACTTGATTTTCAGAGATAGAGAATATATGATTTGGGTTTATGAGATAAGCTGGAGAGATGATGCAACTGTCCTGTTGATAAAGAAACATGCTGTGCTTTGCTCCTAAAGTTTGCAAGATGGTTAAAGAAGTGATAATAAAAGAAGCAATCCCCCACAAAACATTTAATTTGTACCACATTTTTTTTTCCCTTCCCTTGGGAGCAAACCAAGAAGGGCATGAGTATTTCCTGATTGCTAGGACTGCAGTACCAATGCTATTCTACAAAACAGAAACCTTAGAGATCTTCTAATAACATAGTGTTTTGTGTTTTAGAGTGATTCAATCAATGACTATTCAGAGGTTTCTGAACTATATTTATATACGTGTTTTTATGAGCAGGACTGAAATACAGTCAGACTACTCTTATTAATCTAGAAAACTGCAGCTAAATCTGCAGCACTGATACTTAGGCTCAGGCTGAGAACAGTAAAGCTGTGAATGTGCACTCTGAGTGGGTTCAAGATAGGAAACATACCAGCACACACTGTCCATACACAGTACAATGTCGCTAAAATTGCTTGTTTTGTCCTTGAAGTACAAACAAGGACATAAAGTAGTTTGAAACATTGCTTTTCCTCTAGTTGAGACAGATGTATTACAATCCACACTTTACCTTAGATATTTTGAATGTATTTAAAGTGTATTTAAAGTTAACAATGATTCAAGCATCAGTATGAAAACTTTGCACTGTAATAGGAAGTTGCAAACTAAGAAATTATAAAGTATTTAAGACAAAAGAGTCAGCTCATTTACTGTCTAAGTCCTGCTCTAAATGCTTTACCCTTCATAAAAAAATGTTTTTAATAGTTACATCTCATGGTACTTTCCCAGTACAGTCTCCTTTCTCCTCCTAGATTTAAAAGGTACATTAATCTTCTTAATATGTGGCTTTTGTTCAAATCTTTGAAATTTTCACTTATTGAGCAGATAACGGTAAGTAACAGTCAACAGTATCATTTGTCTTGCAGACAAGCTGAGAATGACAAACTAGTGTCATCTTTCTTAATTACTGTTTTACCAGGGTAGAGTTTAATGCTAAATGACATTTATGGATTAATGCTGTGTAATCTGAATATCCTGATGGAAATGACTTCAGAAAACAGACAGGCTGAAAGCAAAGTTCAGGAAAAGTGCTATTACCCAGGGACAATGTTGGGCTTTGGAAACACACTCCACATTCGCTAAAATGTAGTTTTAAGAGTCCATAAGTTTCAGTTTACTTGAAGCACTCTGCAACGTTTTATCTGGTGTGTGATGTTAACTGGGGCAACCCCAGCTAAGACACTTCAAAGAACACTCTCACTTATCTCTTCAAGTAGGCTCAACAATCTGACTGCATACTATGATCCATTATGGCAGTACAAGTCACACAATTATCCTTCAGACAACATGTCATGCAGGCTACATCACGCAGCCCAGTACACAGTACAAGAGATAAGGGTTCATAGAAAATTCCCTAGCTTCTGTTCCAGCTAAAAGAAACTCTGCAGTCATAAAGCAGAGATTTTTTTTAGAGTTCCTTGAATACACACTTTCAAACAAGCACTGTGTTGAAGGAGAACTTCCTTTTTTAGAATGCATTTTGTGTGGAACCCCATTACATTAATCTCTGCATCACCTTCCAGGACAGACTGTGACAAGTCTCAGAAATGTATCTGTGTCATGAAAGATGTCTTTTTATTTCTGTTAAGTTGAATTAATCCACCTGCTCTTTCCTGTGGAAAGTCATACAAGGTTATATAATGAAAAATTCCATTGACTTTAGACCTACTGAATGAAATAGCATGAATTTTGCTATTACAGAGTACAGGCTTCCAACTGGACTCTCCACCACCGATCACAACCCTCTGAGTAATCCCAGTCAGCCCATTTTCAACCCACCTTGCCATCTTCTCTTCTAATCCGCACCTCCTAAGCTTTGTTATAAGGATGCTGTGGAGACAGTGACAGATTACATCCACTGCCCTCCCCCATCTACCCAGCCAGTAATGACACCATAGAAGGCTACCAGGTTGGTCAGGCATGACTTCCCCCTAGTGAACCCATGCTGACTACTCCTGATAATTCTCTTCTCTTTCAATTGCCTAGACATAGCATCCAGAACAAACTGTTCTATTACTTTTCCAGGGATAGACGTGAGGTTGACAGGCCTGTAGTTACTTGGATCCTCTTTCTTGCCCTTTTTGAAGACCAGAGTGACATTGGCTATCCTCCAGTCTTCAGGCACCTCTCCCATTCTCCATCATGTCTCAAAGATGATAGAGAGTGGTTCAGCAATCAACTCTGCCAACTCCATCAGCACACATGGATTCATCCCATCAGGGCTCATGGATTTACAGACATTGATGTTGGATAAATGATCTCGAACCACCTCCTCTCACACCAGAGGAAAACCTTCCATTCCCCAGACCCTCTTACCTGCCTCTACAGTCCAGGAGTCCCAAGGGGTAGATCCCACAGTGAAGACAAAAGTGAAGAATACATTCAGTATCCCTGCCTTCTCTGCGTCATTACATACTATACAAGAACTCATTCATAGAATGAGAAATTTATTTTAGACTTCCTACATCCAGAATCTTAGATGCCAGTTCTACTTAACATTTATTTGCAGAAGTTAGTTCGCACAGAAATTTACATTTCAAGTAAATTTGAATCTCAGAAACACATAATAGCTATATGAGCCATGCTTCATGTTGATGATGGAATCATATCAAATACACCCACATCCTTCTCTAAAGAGTTCTTCCCCCACATCGAGAGCACCCTCAGCAAGTTTGCAGACAACACCAAGCTGAGTGGTGCTGTCAATACACTGGAGGGGAGGGAAGTCATCCAGAGGGACCTGGACAGGCTGCATAAGTGGGTCTGCATGAACCTAATGAGGTTCAACAAAGCCAAGTGCAAGGTATTGCACTTGGGCTAGGGCAATCCCGGGTATTTCTACTGACTGAGGGAAGAACTCCTAGAGAGTAACCCTGCAGAGAAGGACTTGGGGGTTCTGGTGGACAAGAAGCTGGACATGAGTCAGCAGTGTACACTTGCAGCCCAGAGGGACAACTATATCCTGGGTTGCAATAAAAAAGGGCTCACCAGCAGGGAGAGGATTACCCCCCCTACTCAGCTCCTGTGAGTCCCCACCTGGAGTACTGAGTCCAGACCTGGAGTTCCCAGCAAAAGAAAGACACAGAGTTCTTGGAACAGGTTCAGAGGAAGGCCACTAAAACATTCAGAGAGCTGGAGCACCTCTCCTATGAGGAAAGGTTGATGGAACTAGGTTTGTTTAGCTTGGAGAAGACTCTGGGGAGATGTCACTGCAGCCTTCCATTACTTGGGAGATTTAGGCTAGATGTTAGGAGGAAGTTTTTCACTCAGCAGGTGGTGATGCACTGGAACAGGTTGCCCAGAGAGGTTGTGAATGCCTCATCCCTGGAGTCATTCAAGGCAAACCTGGAGCAAGTGGCTCTGGGCAGCAGGGGGTTTAAACTAGATGATCTTTGAGGTTCTTCTCAACCCACATCATTCTATGTCCTGTGATTCAAACTCAGTTCTAAATAACAATAGTACAATAGAGATGAGGAACAGAAATGAGTCCAGAGAAGCTGCTACAGCAGTAACACAGAATGTCATCTTTTGACATCAGAATTTGCTTTGTTAAGAAAGCAGTAACAACAACAATACTGTTTGGAAAAATATACTTCTGTACATTTATGAAGTTGTAGAATTTTATATCTCATATTTTTATCAGACAAATATTAGATATAATTGCATTGTGCAGCCCTGTCATTATACCATATGAGCTCAAAGTCTGGTTCAAATGAAATCACATAACATATCTAGTTTATTTTCCTGGGTACTATGCTTAAAATAAAAATGTACCTATATTTCATCACTTAAGAGTCCACAGTGACCATCAAACATCTTCAGGTCACTTTCAGAAACACTGATAAATTGCAGATATATTCAATACAAAATTTTGTGACTTAGAATCATTTTATTTACTATGTCTAGTCATCCCCGTCCACATGTCATGCTAGTATTCCCATCCCCCATCTCCTGTGCCTTCTTTTTCATATGACTGACTTCTTTCAACCCCTGCTTCTGGGATACCTCAGCTGATTTGCCTTTCTCAGCCCCCCACACCAATTTTTCTCTTCTTCACAGGCAGCTTCTTGTCTGGTTTTATACTTTGACAGACTTTTTTTTTTTTTGGCCTGTTCTCCATATTCTTCTGACCACCTTTCGTATTTTTTTTATACTTATTTAAGTAGCAGTCCAACCCCCTTCCATTCAAGTATATCCCTGGAAATACTGCATGTTTTCTATGATTGAACTACAAATTTTCATGAGATTCCTTGAGTTCAGAATGTGTAATATGCTTTGTCAGTGGAAGGAATGTGCAATAATACACAGTTAAGGACTATTTGGGTAATTCATTTTATTTAAAATATGTGAGATATTTAGATGAGTGATTAACAGGATAATCAGTCCTATTCTATTTTAATTATTTGCAAAGCAGTAGAGCACAGTTAGGGCAACCATTCACCCATCCATCTGGTTAACCACCATGAACACAGAGTTATATCACTTCCACCACTCTCTGTGGTGTTGAGAAACCTGCAGGTTTCCAGACTACCACCTTTCTTCCAATATTATGACTTTTTTTTGTAGGATGGTCCATCTCTATCCACTTAAGATAGCAGCAAAGATAATCTAAAGTTAAACTTTTCTTCATTTCAGTATCTTACTATTTTGTCTCGATTAAGACTAAACTGAAATTGTATAGGAATTCTTCACTGATTTGATGTTACTCAACAATCCAGTGTAACACCCCTGAATCACTACATGTCACTGTCATTGTAAAAGCTACTTGAGACACACTGCCATGGAATTGGGAGAGTGTTAGGGTGGGAAAAGTAAGTTTTTAACTCTTCATTAGGAAAAACTTCACAAAGAGTATGAAGTACATATAGAACTAATGAGCTCTGAACCTATCATGTTTGCCTTTCATACATAGTTTATAAAAGACATTAAAGAATGGAAGCATTCTATACCCATCAAATCTCTACAAAGAGAAAGAACTGATCTTCTATCAGTGTAAAAGAGGTTCCCCAAAATAGTACAAAATAAGGAAGGATAACTCTAGTATTAGGGAACCTAGTATTAGGTTAGGGCATTAGCATTGAAATCTGAAGAACAGACTTCAATTTCCTGCTAAGCAGACTTGAGACTGCCTGGGTGAACACTGTCAAGTCATTTAGTCACACATGCTTCTGTGTTCTGCCAATAAATTCATGATAAAGGTACTCTTGTGCTATGACAATACATACATTAAAAGATGTCAGATACTGGCTATTCAATGACGAGGAATACGAAGCAGAAAAATATGAGCAGTACATGCACACATTTGGGATGAAAGAATGTGCTGTTCTGTGGATTTTCCTCACCTTTCTGTTCTAAAATGGGGCTGATTTAGAGCCCAATATGACTTCAACATCACTGATTTCTTATGCATTTTTTAGTCTAAAATATTTTATTTCTATCCCCTAAGGATTCTGATAACATCAAAATGTATTTGAGATCAAAACCAGAAGCTGATACTTTTTATTGAAAGAGAAGTTTGGAAAGAAATGTTGTTTTAATGAAAAGAATACAATTTAAACTTCTGAATTGAAACATTCTCTCCTTCTCCTCATATTTTATTCTCAGAAACTGTATTTCTTTATTCCTTTTTTTTTTTTTCCTGTTGAAATTCTCCAACTGTTTTGTTACATGTAAGCCTGAAGTTGCTTCAATATTTGTGTTACTGGTCATACTAATTTCCAGAGGCTTTTCACATTCATAAGGGGGTAGCAAAGGGTAGAACAAAGAGGTCTATTACTCTTCCATCTATATCTTTTTCATTTCTTTCTCTCTGTGATTCCCTAGAAAACACAGTTTACTGGCATCAAAACTGCTTAGTGATGTAGTATTTTTATCTCTAGTTTACTATTGCACACCATTCCACAGCATCCTATTAAAATACTGTGTGGGTTTTTTTAAACACTGCTTGTCACCGTAACAATTGCTATTTGCCCAGTATAAATGGCTTTAGAGTCATACAGTTCTTATGAGACACTAAAGTTATATCACCTCTTTACAGAACAGGACTAGGGACAATAAGGAGAATAAGAAAAGCAGAAATTCTAATAAAACATGCAGTAGCAAAACAGCACTGATACGCAACTGAAAGTAGTCTTCTAACAATCCTTTCCTGTCTTTTCTGGGAGAATAAGAGACTTGACAGAAGTGTGACAGAAAAATCAGTGGTTTGGCTAAAAACAGACTGTAGATCACCTTAGCCAATTCCTTCCCCACACCTCTTTTCATTATGTGTTCTCTCCTTGAAGTCTACTATTTAACTCAAGATAACAACTGAGCAGCCTCTAAGACATTCAACACTTACCTGCATGCCCATAAAATACGGAGATTTTTACAAGGGTCTATCAGCATCAGTAATAGAAAATGATCAGAATTGTCACTGAGTCTAGGAGGTTCCTGTGAGACTAAGCCTCAAAGTTCCTTATGCTCTGACATAGGTGTTGTAGCTGTTGAAAATACCCATCTGTTAAATATAAACACTGTTTTCTAGAAATATTGCCAGAAAATGTATTTCTAAGGACAACATCCTTGAGAAGTAGACAGCATGGACAAAAGAAATAAAATCAGTGAACCATATAATGACAAAAGTATAATGTATCTGAATACCTATGTTCAACTAGTTCACTGCCTACTTATACATTCTGTCTTGTTTTGCAAGTTGCTTTGTTTGCTTGTAAAAGATTTTTCTGACAAAAAGGAAAACTCACATCTCTGATCAAAAGGACCAAATACCAAAAATAGCAATGGAATATATAGAACAATTTTCTAGGAAAAAAAAAATACTTATTTAGAAAATGTAAAGCAGTAAAGTAGTTACATTACAACTTGATTTACAGTGACTGTACACTGCTGATATGAATAGACTTAAATGACTAACAAAAATTTAAGGTGCTTTATATTGTTTTGCACACACTGAACAGCTATTTATTCCCTATTAAGAGCACAAAAAAAATAATTACTTGTTCGTCCAAATGATATGCTATTTTCTATTATATTATTCAGAAAAAAGTGATTTTCTTCAATGTATACTGCAAATGAAATAAATGTGTTTTATTTGTATATTTTTAATGCAATACAAACAATTAAGTTGTTACTCAAGGCTGTGAAGTCTGATACTGAAACTTATAAATGGAGTACAAAATATGTAATACACTAGAAATAGAAGCTTTTAGGTCTTTTAAAAGATTTTCCCATACCATCGTGCTGCTTTTCTCGTTTTTATGTGGAAAAAAAGAAGAGATCAAAATATCTTATTGAAATGAAAAAAAAAAAAAAAACCAACTTGGAATTGCCTTTTAAATGATGCTTAAGTGACAATTTCTTCTCATAAATATATTCGTCTCAAAAATTCTTCTTAAGTTTTAATACATTGTTTAGAATTAAATGTCAGAAAAATCTTTTATCCCCTGAAATTCAGGATATTAATATCTAAAAGCAGGAGCAACCTATCAAATTGATAAATCTTACTGGTGGCATCTAAGCTTTATATAGTTATACATATAACAAGGAGAAATACTGAGTTGTGACAAATACATTTTATCCTGACAAGGTAGATTATTACCTTTTTTGCAGTTGAGAGATTTAAATCCAATCTAATACTGCACTTGAACAAAATGCACATGTGATTGACAGCCTTTTCTTGAACATTGATAACTGTTTCCACAGTAGGGACTAGTCAACCTAGCAAAGTCCCTTTCCCACAAGCAGCATCTGGGAAAGAAGTACAGGGTAGAAAACATCCCATGAAAAAAATGTCAACACCTAGATTTTTTTCCCCACATTTTACCAATTACACAATTAGTACACATGTGGATATACAGCCTGGAAAATGCTGTTTCACCTGATGTTTGTACATAGCCAGAGAGCAAGATCATAAAACATGTCCCTGCCTTGGACTTGAAGGCATTTCAAATTGCTTAAACACTAAATAATCTTTAAATTCTGAAGAGTTAAATAGATTGCAACCATTATGAAGGGTGAGCCGTCTCTTTCGTGATTCTGTCCGGAAAGGAGCAGATGGATGAAACTGTATTCTTGCAACCAATATGTCTTCATCAAATGTAGTTATTCAAAAAAGGTAGGACTAACAAATAAATTAAAGATGTAGGAAAATAATTTGATACAAGATTATTCATCAGCCATGGAAATGATAAATATTACTACAACGCTAAAATTAAATATTTCAGTCAAAGGACCAGTCTGTATAAATAAATCACTAGAAGCAACAACTGAAACGATGAAATGAAGTCTGAGGTATCTCACTATTGTGAGAATCTCCAACCCATGTCCAGACAAGAATTTCTTGCTGGCATGCTGAATTTGGATAGTGATATTTTCATGACATTTCTCTTCTTTTACTATCTTCAATGACACTACAACTGAATCATCTTCAATGATTCTACACTATCATTATGGGAAGAGAGCACTATTACTGTAATCCCAGAAACTAGTGTAAGATAGGCAGAAATATTCTTTATCCTATACAAACTTTATTCATACTGAGGCATCTGAAGGTTTTTTTTTTTTTATGAGAGTTGGAAGGAATAAGCTGGAAGAAAATGATCAGTATGTGTATACAGTCGTCAGTGTGCATAATGTGGATAAACATTAGGGAACTCTTTTTACCAAATAGAACTATGACTAAATATATGTTTTATATCATCTAGAAAGTACTGACACACTTAACACATAAATGACTAGTATTATGTGTTCAGCTTATCACCAGACATAGTTACGTAGAACCTTTTCCAGTTTCTTACTTAGGACATCCGGGCTACCAGATATCCACTGGATGTGGCAGACAGACTTCAAAACATACAGAAGACTTCCCCATTTGTGTAAATGTGCATGATAACTTGAGATATCACAAATGACACAAGATATCTTTTTGTACGTCATAAGAGCGTACTAAGTGATTTGGACAGGCAGGATTGACGGGCTGTGACCAGTGGAATGAAAGTCCACAAGACCAAGTCCCAGTATCAGCACTTAAGTCATAATAACACTATGAAATACTACAGACTTGAAACAGAATGGTTGGAAAGGTGTGGAGAGAGAAAAAAGGGATATAGGGATGTTGGTTGATGCTCACCTGCACAAGAGCCAGCAGTGTGCCCAGGTGGCCAAGAAGGCCAATGGCATCCTGTCTTGTATCAGAAATAGTACAGTCAGCAGGAGTAGGGAGGTATACTCAGCTCTGATGAAGTTGTACCTTGAGTACTGCATATAGCTGTGGACCCCTCACAACAAGAAAGACATGGATGGCTTGGTGCATGTCCAGAGAATGGCAACAAAGAAGTATCTGAAACACAAGTCTTATGAAGACCGGCTGAATGTACCAATATTATTTAGACTGGAAAAGAGGAGGTTCAGGGGAGATGCTATAGCTCCCTACAACTACCTGAAAGGTGGTTATGGTAAGAGGGGGTTTCATAGGATCTTAGAATGGCCTGGGTTGAAAAGGACCTCAAAGATCATCTAGTTTAAACCCCCAGCAGCCCAGAGGCACTTGCTCCAGACTTTCCTTGAATGCCTCCAGGGATGAGGCATTCACAACCTCTCTGGGCAACCTGTTCCAGTGCAGCCCAGGATATAGTTGGCCCTCTGGGCTGCAAGTGTACACTGCTGACTCATGTCCAGCTTCTTGTCCACCAGAACCCCCAAGTCCTTCTCTGCAGGGTTACTCTCTAGGAGTTCTTCCCTCAGTCAGTAGAAATACCCGGGATTGCCCCAGCCCAAGTGCAATACCTTGCACTTGGCTTTGTTGAACCTCATTAGGTTCATGCAGACCCACTTGTGCAGCCTGTCCAGGTCCCTCTGGATGACTTCCATCCCCTCCAGTGTATTGACAGCACCACTCAGCTTGGTGTTGTCTGCAACCTTGTTGAGGGTGCACTCAATTCCATCTTCTATATCACTGATGAAGATGTTGACAAATACCAATCCCAAAAGTGACCCTTGAGGGACACCACTCATGGCCAGCCTCCACCAAGACATAGAACCATTTATCAGAACACTTTGGTAATGACCTGACAATCACTTCTTATTCCATTATAGAAGGCCACCAGATTGACCAGGCAAGATCTGCCCTTGGTGAAGGCATGCTGGCAGTCTCAAATCCCATCTTTTTCCATGTCTGAGGAAGTCAGTTCTCCATCCTCATTAGACTAAGGAAAGTGTTCCCCTTCTGATTGTCTCTTCCTGCCATGTACCAGCAAGACCCCTTTCTTGTTATTTTTCACATACTCCACCAAGTTCAGCTCCATCTGAACCTTGGCTTTCCTGATTCTATCTCTGCACATGTGGATGACATCTGTATTCTTCCCAGGCTACAAAACCCTGCTTCCACTTCCTGTACATCTCTCTTTTCACTCAGTTTAAGCTTCAGGTCCTTGCTCAGCCATGCTGATCACCCAGCTCTGCTAAATTTCTTCTGTTGGGGAATGGAGAGCTCTTGTACTCACAGTATGGTGTCCTTAAAGAGCTGCCAGTTCTGTTCTGTTCCTATGCCCTTATGGACAGTTTCCCAGGAGATCTCATCCAGCAGTTCCTTGAGCAGCTGGAATTCTGCTCTCCTGAAATTCAGGGTCCTGATTCTACTTTTTGGCAGGCTTGCATTCCTCCAGATCACAAACTCCACTAGGGCATAATCATTAAAACCCAGGCTGCCTCCAATCTTAACCTCTCTGGTGTTCTCCTCTGCACTGATGAGCACCTGGTCCAGTGAGCTCCTTCACCTCAGGTGGGTCTATCTAGTACCTGGACCAAGAAGTTATCCTCAACAGACTCCAGGAATCTCCTGTATTGCCTGCCACCTGCTGTGCCACTATCCCAGCAGATATCTAGGTGGTTGAAATCCATCAGGACAAGAGCATATGAGCACAACACCTCCCACAGTTGAAGCAAGAGGGCCTCATCAACAGGTTTCTCCTGATAAGGTGACCCATAGTGGACCCCAAGCACTAAATGACCTTTACAGTGCCAATCCCTGATTTTAATCCATAAACTCTCAATCTGGTCATGGTTTTAATCAGATACAGCTTTTCAAAATCTATTCACTTCCTAACATAGAGGACAACTCCCCCTTCACTCCTATCCTACCTATCCCTTCTGAAGTGCCTATTACCCTCAGCTGCAGTATGCCAGTCATGAGATTCATCCCACCACATTTCTATGATAGCAACCAGATCATAATTTTCCAAACACATCACCATTTCCAACTCCTCCTGCTTATTTCCCATGCTGTGTATATTGGTGTAAAGGCACATCAGCTGGGCTTTCTGGCATACTACTTTTCTAGAGGGGCCCTCCCTCAAACCTCTGAAAGAAATCTGAAGTTTTTCCTGTTGCTTTCTAGAGGGAATTTCCCTGCAATCTGCAACAACATCCCCACACCCTTCTCTGTCCTGTTGACTCTCCAAAAGGGTTGGCCTTTTCTCCCAGGTAACAGTGATAGGATGAGAAGGAATGGCCTCAAGCTGCACCAGGGGAGGTTCAGGTTGGATATCAGGAAATTTCTCCTCAGAAAGAGTGGTCAGGCACTGGAGCAGAGGAAATGGTCAAACTACTGCCCCTGAAGTTATTTAAGTAAATGGTAGATGTTGCACTAAGGTTCATAGTTTAGTGGTCAATAGTGGTGGTATATGGATGACTGGACTGGATATTCTTAGAGGTTTTTTCCAATATCAATGATTCTATGTCAAGTTGTGACCAAATACATTAACTCTCTACCACCTGACCGCTCTCTTTTTCACTGATTGCTTTAATTAGAGATCTGGTGTCATTTAATCTGTTGTCTCATCCGACCTCAGTAGAAAAGTCAACACATGTAAGTTCTTTGTCATAGCTGAAGGACTCATGATATCTTAATTGACAGTAGACATCTGTATTTAAATGGGTTAAATATCTTTCCAGAATCAACTGACTGTATGGATTGTGAACATACTGACTACAGCTCTGTATGAAAATTTAGATATTCAAACATGTAAGCACTCACAAATTTAACGTGAATTCCAGCATAACAGTTACAGCTTTGCTTCCAAAAGTCACAGATGGGCAGACATTCCACATCCATTCTACAACACCTAGGAACATCAAAAAAATACTATATCACATAAATTCCCATAAGATGCCCAGTAATTCCCATCCATCTAGCATATTATATACCTATGAAATAATTTGTGTTGGAAGGGACCTTAAAGTCCATGAAGTTCCAATATCCTTTCAGTAGGCAGATATACTTCACTAGATCATGTGCTCAAGGCCATTCATCCTGGCCTTGAACACTTGTAGAGATAAGGCATTCACAAATTCTAAAGAATCTATTTTAACACCCTGTCATCCTCACAGGAAAGAGTTTCTTCCTAACAATCTAAATCCACACTAATTTTTACCAGTACAAAATATTTTTTGTTATAATACATTCAAGCAATGGGCATAAGGAGACCCTTACAGTACATCCTCCCTTAGTAGTTCTCGCGTTACTTTAACTCCATACACAATTTCAAAAACAAAAAAAAATCACACAAGTTATTACAATAACAGTCCATGTCCTGCTGTCATGTAATCTCCTTGCATGACCCAAGCATAATGCACAGTCACATCAAAACCATGAGTTCTTTTCTTCTTCTGGAGTCAACTTCTGTTTTTTGGCCAAACACTGAATAGAAATTGAAAGGTCAAAGTTAAGAACAGCCTTATATAAAAATGTTATTGGAGACCCATCAAGGTCAGTTCACTTGGCAGCAGCAGCAGCACTTGCATTACCAAGGCTTACTTCATGTAATGCACCTGTATGAAAAGTGCAATGCATCTCAGAGATAGTACAGAGTGAAATTCCATGGTTACTGAGATGTGGGGGTTGTGAGAAATGAGAGAACCAAAGGAGTTAACAAATTCTTGATGTTTACAGACATAACCTGTAGAATGACAAACATTAAACGCATACTGTGAATGTATAGGCATTTACACTTTTTCCCCAGTGTGAAGGTGCATGCTTTACTGAGCAAAACAAACTCAGCAGGCTGTACACTTGAAGCTGCAGGGAGGGAAAACACTTTCTTTGCTCCCAGTTTGAAATTCACAATGTAATCTGCAACTAGTTTGCCTACATCACTCTTCAGATAAGAGCCATCTGTAAAGAATAGGAGGTCAGGAATATGTAGAAGAATATCAGATACCTCGGAGTGAGGAGTGATTACATTCTCAAGAACATCTAAATCATCACATTACACAGCACAAAAGCACAGAGGAAGACATGCTGCAAGAGGCTCCAGAGGAGTAAGAGAGGATAGCAGTAGGTCTATGGGAGTCCCACAACTCCTTGAATAGGATGGCAGAAGTGTCACATGCAGTCTCACTACAAAAGAGAGTAAAGGACTAGCTATAATCAGGAATACCAATTGCTGGGGACATAACAAGCTCCAATTTCAAAGTAGAGAAATCTGTGCATAGCAGAAAACAAAGCTGCTTCTTGGTACCCGGAATTGGTGAACAGATATTCTGGAATTGGTTGGTGTTTCTCTTCAGAAATTATATGACACAGATACTTGGCCTATAGTTAACAGAAGAGCATCTTCTTTTGAGATATTTTTTTTCTTTTTTGACCAACCAGATGAAATGTTTCCTCTCATCAGGCCTTCAAAAAGGAACAAGCTACCAGAAAATCAACTCTATTCTGTATGAAGACTGAGACACTTGGGATTGTAACAGAATCTAGACCCCATTTTGAGTACTGACAGAAAACACTAAGGAACTCATAATATAGTTGAGGGAGTCTAATCCAGGTGTACTGTATCCCTGAGACGTAAAGACAATAGAACAACAAACTGAGGTGCTGAGTGTTAAAGAATAAGGCAGAAGTTCAGTAATGGCAACATGGGTAGCATGGAGCAATGGAGGTCAGAATAGTCAGGGGTGGGAATAATTGAGTGACTTGGGATAACAGAAGTGTTGATTTTTTCACAGATCTTGAACAAAATTCCAGATTTGTCTCTCTTATTTTTATGTTTCCTCTTTATTAACTGAAAATAATACATGTATTACATAGTGACCTGGTTAGCATTAAGGTGCCTTTCTTCTTCCAGGAGAGACTGGCAGGGTGGATGCTATCCTCAGCTTATTGAGAGAGGAGACACTGGGAAACAGCTGGGAAGATGCAATTCATTTTACATGTAATTCTTACTAGCTCCGAAAAGTCTTCCTATATCATTAGGATGGAAGGTCCACAATTCAGAAGGAACCTTTGGAAGGACCTCCAAGTCAATGGAGCTGGACTCAGCTGTTAGCAACCTGACTGTTCTAGTCTGATGATTCTTAATATCTAAATACACACCAAAGGGGAGAAATAAATTGTCGTTCCTAATTCTCATAACAGATCCAACCACATGAAAAGCTGGAGCTGAGTGCAAGGCACACTCCTCACTTTGTGGGCCAATTACTAAGTGAGTTTGTTCAAATGGGAATAACACTTCCACTCCCACAGCACAAATTAACATAAAAGAAGTTTCACAGCTGGGCTTTGAGATCTGAGTAGTTGAGAAAGAAGCTCTAGTATCAATCACAACTTGAGAAAGAAGATCACTGATGAGCAGGGCTACAGAAGAATCAATTTAAGGGACATTATAATCCTCAAAATCTAGATCTACTTGTAAGCCTACATCACAAGATATAAAAGGTACATAGTCTTATATAACCATTATATGGATATCTGCCTCAGCAGACTTCTGAACTGGAACCACTAATCAGACTGCATGCAGTGGAGGGGCATTAGAAGGCATGCAAGTTCCTAAGAGACTTTCAGAGGATGAAGATACAGGAGTAGGTCTGGTGCTCCAGGCACCAGCACCAGATACTTGAATATAAAAATTCATATGCTATAGAGGATGTTCTAGAAAGATCCTTCTATTTTTGCATGACTTAATATTTTCTTTCTCTTGTTTCATTCTTGTACTGTTATTTTATATAAATATATATATCACAGCTAGTTATAATAGACTTCTGCCAGTGATCATTCACCATTATGAATGAGGAAAAAAAATCTCCTAAGCAGTGGAGGAAGTTAAGTGAATTTATCCAGGTCAAAAGTTCTCTCATTTAGAAACTAGGGTGGGAAGGTTGAACCCATGGCTTCTCTCCTTTTCTTCCCCAGTCAGGCACTAAAATCACAGCATATGGAATCTAATGATCTTTTGGATTCAGACCAGTGGAATCTCAATCACTTTTGGACACCTGTTTTTGACTCTCCTTAGAGAAAGAAAACTAAGGTCTGTTCATAACAAAGGGGTAGAAAAAGTTTGGGCATCCTCAAGATGACAAACCTTCCTCTTTATCCTCTCAAACTGAGAAGTTCTCAATCTTCTCTTACACGGTTAAAGAAAAACTTCCTCTCACTAGGCTGGCTTTATTCAGGGGACAACTTCTTGTTACCAGTAGAAATTATTCCAGTGAACAATCTGTGCTGTCAGCGCTCTCAAAAAACCTCAGGAATCATTAAAGATTTACCAGTGCTCAGTTAACAAAACATAAAACATCCATCCTCTTAATTTCTCACTGATCATTACATTACAAGCATAAATGAAAATGACGTATGGATTCCTTACTGCTGATGTGATGGCCAGCCAGGAGACAGTGTAGAGATGGAGGTTATATTCAAGTGAAATTTTAAATTAGGGTCTCTCACCTCTCGCGGTGGTGCCATCTTGTGTCTACCCCACAGTTCCAGTCTGGTCACTTTTGTCAATGAGCAGCAATTCCATTTCAGATATCAAAATAAAGGGAAATTTTTCTGCAGTACCACTTGAGGGGAATTAAGGCACCATTTTAAATACAAAAAGAGTACAAATCAACATTGTGACATCTCTTATCCTATCAGCAAAGAGTTTACATTCCCCCTCTGGCTCTCCTCTTTCCAGACAGTTTAACTTGGTTCTGTAGGCAGGTGATCTTTCCTGCTAAACCAGGTTGTTTTTAAGTCATGAATAACTATGGTTGAACAGTTAAGATTTAAACTTCCTCTTTACAAGAGTGACTGGATGCTCTAGTCATAGATCAGAGTCCCTCTGTACTGAAGCCTCAATGAACCCAGAAGAGACAACCAGGACTAAAACTTCTGCAGATTAGTTTCCTGGATTTTATTAATAGGAATAAATTGCATCTTTCCTTTTCTTTCTTCAAGGTGTACAACAAGTACTTACATTTATAAAAGTTTAGGAGAAATGCAAAACAAGAAATCATCAGTATTTGTTATTAATTAGTTTCTTCCAGTCTTAAAATTCAGTTTATTTTTTGCCAGGTTTGAATGCACTAGGATTTAATCTCACAAATGCCTACTGTAAAGGTAGAACAACCAGCACAAACAATGAGGTGTTACAAAATGAAAGAAGCTCACCCATCCCTGAGAATCTAGACTCACAGAGAACAGACTCCAAAAGGAGGAGGTCTCTAATTAAAGATCCTTAAGTGAGGTCCAAGAGGGGTGGAACCTGGCTTCACCTTCTTCTAGTGACACAGGTGAACTGCTCCCAGCAGGGCTGACTGGAACTTTCCTTCGGGTGCTCAATCAGTGGTTGAGGCTATGACTCACCAGTCCCCATACACCCAGAGAAAAGTATTTTAAAAATTAGGCAAGATATTTGAGAAAAAAGAGACTTGCATATCTAGATACTCAAGATACAATAGTGGTTACCTGTAATTTTGTTGATCTGCCATTTATTGGTTATGACTAATCATTACTGAAGACTGAATTATATTTTCAAACAGCTCCCACTGGCAAATACAGCTAGGAACTCCTGATTCACCCAGAAACTGCCAAAGAAAGATAAAGAGATTAAGCAGATTAGATTGTTTTTCATTAGGAACTAGGATAGTAAACCTTCCATTTGTTCACCCTTCTAAGACTTTGAAATAGTGAAGAATTGTTTGAATAGCTGGAGAATTAAAATCAGACTGCAGATGCAATTTGAAACTGTTTCCCTCTAGTAGGATGTATATGTAAACTTAATTGGCTTTTTTTTCTTTCCTGTTTTTCATGGTTTGTTGGCTGTTGAGAATCAGTTTTTGACAACTAGGTGGATCAAGGAAACAGACAGTTTATCAATTGAAAACGTGCTACAACAAGAGGAGCTGTCAATTAAAGTTTAACAAGGTACCCCAAAGGATTTGACTTTCAGTATTTTTATGGAGGCAGTTTGGTTAGCTTGGCAACTCGGTGATACTGAGTGATACTCTAGGAAGCAAAGTCAGAAATGAATGGAAAGGCAATTCTAATAGTGGTGGATAAGTACTGACTAGTCAAGAACTAGATAACACAACTTGAATACAGAAATACTATTTTTACTTCTGTTTATTCAGAAGCCATCTAACCATTGTACAACTACTGTCTGCAATTTTCTTTAGCATAGGACAGAAGGCATCCCCATTATAGTTGGCTTTTCTGTCATTTAGCATTTTAGTCCTTGCTTAGCTGCCTTAGTGGTACACAGAAGTCTATTAAGAACTATAGAATAGAGGGTTACAAAGCTTTAGCATACATCTTTCTGCCCTCCTTCTCATTAGTTTCGCCAGCACAGTTTTTGTCTTGGTTCTGAAACAAGACAATTCAAAAAGCAGAGTAGGATATACAGGAGTCATTGTCATAGCAAGGTACTAAGAACTCAGTGGTATATATTGCTCATTTCACATTTCTTTGTGTTTGAGATCTTGCACAAGATTTCTGCAGAAACTCTCTCCTTGTGGGGTTTGTAATAAAGTCCTCAGCTTTTATTTTTTTAAAGAAGACTCCAGTTTTATTGAACAGCTACAGTAACTGAGATGTAAAATACCCCAAATGATTAAAAATAAAGTTCTGGAGAGCCTTAGGGGAGAATGAGAGAGAAGCACATACTGAAGCATCTCTCTCTAGAGTATGGAACAGAAAAATCCACAAGAGAATTGGACTCAGAAAAAGATTTCATTTCCCACAAATACAAGTTTAGAAACAGAACAGCTCAGTAGCTGATAGTGCATGACAGAGCAGAGGAAACATACAACAGAAAGCTTTCTCATCAGATGGGGCAGAAGCAGACAGGTGATATCACAGGACTGGTCATAAAGACAAATCTTCGCATCTGCAGATCAAATAATAAGACACAATGTCTTGGATCTCTGGTCTTTCAAATTGTCCAAGAGCAGCACATATATCTACTTTTTATTTGTAATTTTTAATTTGTACATGAAGTAACACTTCAGTATGTCAGAAACTTCTGAGATAATTTTTAGGAGACAGGATCTCTGGTGAAGAAATTTTTAATTTGTGATGGTAATGGCAGATGTCCTGCCAACAGGAGCACCTCAACAAGAACACCATTACAGTTTTTATACTTCATCTCCTCTAAGCTTATCCCCTGCCCTGTTTCCCCATTGGCTGGGTACTCCAGGTTCACAATCTTATTGACGATTTACGTTTGTTAATTACATTCTAATTCTTGTTAATTCTTATTCTATCTTGTCGCCAATCAGCCTCCATCCTGCTGTTTCCAAGATGTCTCAGTACTCTTATCGTATTGACATGATGATTCTCTCCAAGGCCTCTTCCCTTCTCTTCCAAGGCCTCTTCCCTTCTCTTCCAAGGCCTCTTCCCTTCCCTCTTCCCTTCCCAAAGGATTCTTCTGTTGTTAAACAAAGAGCACCGGACGTGTCAGGTCTTCCTGACGCCTCTTCAGACAGGCAAGTTCCAACTTGCCTTCACTTCCTTGGACATGTTATGCAACAAAATATTACATGCATATTCATTCTGGCTAAACCTAAATTGTTACTAGCTATACCTGTATATTGTTAATCAATTTGCTGTCTTTATTTCTAATTTCCGTGATGCTACATGGCTGCAGAGTCTGTGAAATAAAATTCTTATCTTGTTCTTTTACAGAAACAACATTCTATATCCACATAGATTACATTGTTATAGAGAAAAATGATACTATCTTCTGGAGATTTTAGAAGTCTTATTGATTATTACCCATGTCAAATAACTAGAAGACTTTCCCTCTTTAATCAATAAATAAATATTAAATTTTCACTATAGAATGCAAATTCCATGAGGCATGTATCTACCATGATTTTCAAGAAAAATACGTTGTAAAAATCGTAATATTCATTTTTATTGCACTGTTCTTTCTAGGGAAAAAATAAAAGTGCTTATGGCTAGAGAAGTGAAGGCAATATATGCTGTTTTAGGATCTCATGCGATTCTGCTGAGCTCTGGACATCACCTACATAAGTGATGTTGTTTTGCTTCAGGACAAGTTACATCAATCAGCAGTTTTCTTGTTACGTTATAGACTCTACTGATAACACACAAGTTAAGTGCCATTATCCTCCTTTCATAAAATTAATCGTTTCCAAGAGTACCTGTCAAGTGCACGTAATTTAGATGCTCGAGATCACTCTGTAAAGGACAATTTTCTAGGGAAAAAAAACTGCATTGTAAGTATTGACATTTGCATCTTGAAGCTACCCAACAAGCAACAAGGAAGACGTTCGTGACTAAGGGGAAAAGTGTTCAGAGTATACCTTCTGATAGGATCTGAGTTGTCATGAAGGTGAGAACGGCAGCTGGGACACAAAGAAAAGCAGTATGGGGTGCTGTAATCCTCAAGTCTGAGTAGCGCATATAACTCTTCTATCTAGATGCCCTTTCAAAATGCAGGATGGACAAGCAGCTAACAATAGACACTCACTGCAGTGTTTCTTAGCCCTTTCTCTCCCTTCTTTTCAGCTCATTGGTTTTGCACAACAGGGCACTTATCCTTGACAAAGGAGGTCTGATTCCTTTCAGCTGCCCTCCAGCGTGCCAGGTAAAAGGACCAGACTTCCTCCAAACTGCCACGTGCCTGTAAGTGCTAGAAGTTAATTTATCTGGTAGGAACGCCGCTGCCTGGGGCTCTCCAGAACTTTATTGCTAATCGTTCAGGGATATTTACGTCCCAGTTACTGTAGCTGCCCATTAAAAGTGGAGGCTCAGTTTAAAAGGGTATATATCATACAGCAGCCACCTTGCTAAGCTACAGAAGAATCATGGTAACTCTGGTAAGATATTTTATTATTAATTTTCTATTCATATGTATTCATGCTAAGTCTTGCCTTCAGTATTCAAGAAAATGGTGTGAAAATATTTTTTTCCTACCCTTAGTCTTACCTCGTAATGTAAATAAATTAGTAGAAATAATAACAGCAGGTGGAGGCCTCGATGACTGCATCTATTTGTTGAATACTTAATCTACCTTGATGAGGTGCATTTCTGGTGAGATCCAATTCTTGTATCTGTACATCTTCACTGATGCACATGAATTCCACCACTGAGACAGGATCTCATAGCCTAGTTTATACTATATTTTTTTTGCACAGCTGTGTAAGGGACAGTCAGAAATACTTCATGTTCCTCAAACCAGGTGCAAGAGGATGAGGTCAGAACAATTACTCAGTGCTTCTTGCACCTGCTAGCAAAGAGATGCCTGCAACTGCACATTTTAAAGGGTAGAACTCTAATTTTTGATCTTATAGGAGAACAAAAACTATTTAGTCTCAAGCAGTGATAAGAGACTAGAACTGTGTTTGAAAGAAAGGTCTCAAGCTCTTGACCACATGCAGATGTTAAGTGCTGTACTCACATAGGTACCCAGGACTGGATGGTGATGCAATGTGAATTAGAGAAGTTTTTTCTACAATTGTAGACCTTTTCCAATAATGGGAGAGCCTATAATACACCTTCTTCACTACCTGGGTTTCAACAGCTGGAGATGTAAAATCATTACACAGGCACAACTCCTCTTTTAAGAGATCTTCCCTTAGAATACTGACAATCTGATTATAGCATATATGCCTACATCAAAAGGCTCTCTCTGTGATTTGTTCCCCTTATGATTACATGGAGTTACATGGAAAAAAATAATTAAGCCCCATTTTCCAAATAGTACATGCAACAATGCCTATTTCAGAGACTGGATCAAAAAGATTTGCGGTTCATTAAAGGAATTCTGTTTCCTCACAGTCTTTCCATCCATCACTCTGACCTTTGTCCTTTTCCTCATGGCTTTGTGAAAAGCATTTGCAATTGATTACACTGGGGACATAAGCAGGTAGGACACAGTGTTACAGCTCCGTCTCTGCCAGGAACATGGAGCAACCATAGCACCAGAGTAATGTAGGAGAGGGATGGGAGGAGAACACCATATTTTATCTTTCCACTTATTGAAAACTAGTGATGACTTTTAAAATAAATCCTGTCACCTGTATGAGTTTTTTTTGCATTTAACATCTCACAATAAATTAATAAATAAATAAAAGGTGAAGGAGAGAGGGGGTGGAATCTATTTTTTAAACTCTGCATGTCCTACAGTGCATGTTTTGGCAGAATCTCTGTCCTTTTGACCCCCTGGAAGATGATAGACTAGTGATGCTCATTACACCACCTGCCTTTCAGGCAAAATCTGTTAGTCTGTGTAATTGCCGAGAAGGTTTATATGCATTTCCCAAACCTGAACATCTGCAAAACTAGAAGGACTGGAAGACAAAACTTGAGACTTCTTCACAGTTGATTACACAAGGTATTACATGGATGCCCACTAAGGTTATTTAAAAGTACTTAAAGAAATAGAGTTCACTCCCAACTGCAGGATGTACCACTGGCTTTAGGAACTGCTGCTGAAAACCTATGGAGTCACAATGAATTCTTCCCAGTATCTGCAAAATCAGTGGACTTTTCATTCACTGGAGTTGCACTAATGTATGCAGACAGATTGTACCCCAAACAAAGTCTCTTTTTGTGTCATTCCAGAGTTAGAGCAAGGGTTTTAACTACCTGACCTGTGATTTTTTTGCTGCTGTAAAACTTAGTGACAGTGGAGGTGCCTGGGTATTGTAATACAAGCCTGGAGGTTCTTGAGCCTGGGATTAGGATTAGAGAGTGGCTATTTTGCCCCCTT
>VXAB01001047.1:129337-179068 GCA_013399175.1 Odontophorus gujanensis
CCTCCAAACCCATCCCCACCCCCACACCGCCCCCCTTTAAAAAAGAAAAAAAAATAAAAAAATCCCAGAATTTATGTGTTCAGAGTATTTTAATACTATACTGCACAGTGCAATGTAGAAATGAAGAGTCTTCCTGCAAACAATGAAGAAGAATGTCATTTGTTCAGTGTTACAACCTTTTTTACTGGAAAAGCAAATGAATCCAGAAACAGATTAATCCTGCAAGGAAACAAAATAACTGATTTGGTTATTTTTGATTCTTTGCAACACTAGAAGAGATTTTAGCACAAGAAGGTAAGGAGCAATAGATGAGAAATATGTCTAAGTAATTTAATTCAAAATGTATATTAAAGAAAATAAATGTTCTAAACCTTCAAAGACGGTACAGCAAAGTTAAAGGTACACTATTAACTTTGCAAGCTTAGAAAAGTTAAATTCCAGCGTAACATTACAATAGTTTATTATTAATTACTCTTCCACAAATTGCATTTTTAATACAACATTTTTCAGTGGTCTGAAATGAATGCTGCTTAATGATGATTAGGTCCAGTCTCATCTTCTGCTCATTGTTCATTGTACAGCCCCTACCTTTTCTATTTGTCTTAAAACAAACTTATTTTCCTCTTGGCTTTTTCAAGGGCATAGTCTGTGAGAGTCAATTTTTTGAGAATGATTTTCTAATGTCTGTCAAGTGATGTTTGGGGATATCAACATTTTAGAAATTGAGAAGAGAGACACAGAAGTGTTAAGACTAAAATCTCTAACTAAGAAAGTAGTTAATCTCAGAAAATGATAGTTAATAAAGTCTAGGACGCATTTTGGCTTACATGAGTTTTCCAGTCTGAAATGGGGACTCTGCCCTTCAGAACCATGGATTGAGTACAGTTCCCATTGGATGATTTCACTTGCTTTAATCACATGCTCTTTCTCTTACCTTTTGTCTAATCCACAAACTACCATAGCTTAATTTCATCTCCTGAAGAAAGGATCCTATAGAAAACACTACTATCTCTTTGAATGACTAACTGATACCAGAGCAATTCTACTCACTACACTATATTATGCGGGAATTTTGAAGAAGAAATCACATGTGATAAAGGCAGGAATGTTTTGTCAATTGAAAATACTGAGAGTTTCTTAAGTAACTACTTGACTTCTAGCTTTCATGTCACCAATCTGTCTTGGACTCCTGTTTTGTTTCTACATTCTGCCGAAAGATGATGTAATTTATGGAAGACTAAAAGCTGGTGATGATACCATGGTATTTCTGTTCTTATATTTCCTAGTCAGATTCTTTCTCTAATTTGTGGAGGTGCTGGAGTTTTCCAAAGAAAGCCCTTAGTTGGGAATTTACAGATGTTAAGTATGCAGGTTTGATGCTCTTTAGAACTGGAGCTGTGTCTGAGTGGACTTACATGTAGAGGAAGAAATGCATGATGAATTCATGCACTGGAAAAAAGTTCAGATACAATCCATGTATTTAAATGTGACAAAAAAAACCCAAAAACCCTCAAAATCAAGAATGGTAATGTTTCACTTAGGTGAACATTACCATTTAGGTATAAATGTTCACCACTTAGGTGAACAGTCTAATCTTGAAGTCTTGTGAAATATTTCAACTTAATATATCAACATTTCTTAGACAATTCACTATTCTTGGGTTTTGGTTTGTTTGTTTGCTTTGTCTAGTCTACTCAGCCACTGAATCTTTATTTTTCTTAGCTAGTTGAATAAAGAGATGAGAACACTCTGGGTAAAATTTGTCTGATCTACACTAGATTTATCCTTTTATATAGTAGGAAATGTGCTTTTTTTCTTCTACGTTGCACTGTGTTTCTCTCCAAGATGCACAAAGTCCCCTTTCTTCAGTAACTTTAAATAAATTCATGCCTGTGTGCATTTTCCATTCATTGGGTGACTGAAAGTCATGTGTGTTTAACTGTGGAAACCAGATTCTGGTTTCAAATGCACAGGACTACTTCCTGGAATCACAAATGTGCTTTTAAAGTTAAGAAAGGCAAAAAACAGCATATGACTTCAGCCAGGTAGTTTGTGTCCTCTCTTGGCTTTGCTCATATAAAAAACAGGAGCCAAGAGCATTTCCATAGCCACCAGACTGAAGTGCAGTATCCTTGGTGAGGTCAACCCTTCTTTTAAATAAATGTTTGGGAAGAATGGAACTTTTTGTTCTGCTATATCAACCCCTTCTTAACAGAGAGGAAATGGTTCAAATGGTCCCTGACCACTTGGCCAATCTCTTGTACTTTTCTTTTTCCATAAACATCTGCATATGAGATACAATCTAGCCTTAGCTGAACCTCTCTGTAATAACAGTCCAGAAAAAGAAATACAATATTTATATTTGAAAGATAACTTTCAGGCCTGAAGACATAAAATTTCCACCTGTAACTATCTCTCTGAACCACTGAATTTGCAGTACTTTGGTTGCTTAAGAAGCTCTGAAACAAGTGTGCTCACTGGTGGGGTGAAGAATTATTTGTCCCTTGGTGAATCCTCAGAGGAAATCAGACAAAGGAATAAAGTTTTGTAGCAGATGAAAAATTCCCTTACCTTTTATTTTCTCCCTGTTTGCATCTAGTTCTGTTGATACTTGAGACCTCTTATGCATTCACAACAACATTTCTCAATTTAGTGAGCATGCCACAGCAATTGATTTAGACAATGCAATAGCTGTGACAGCAATCGGGAGGCACTCCAAATTTAAAAAGTAACAGGACACGCAAAATTGAAGCCTACTGACTGTTTTTGTGATAATTGAATTTCATTGAGTTTTAGCAGTGAGAAATGAGCAATAAAAGGGCAGTTTCCAGCCACAGTTCCAGGAAATGGCTAGGGCACCATGCATCACAGAAATATATGTTGAACACTTACATGCAAAAATCATCTGAGTTACTGATTCAGTTGAAAAAACTTCTTTCCTTCTTAGCTGCAAAAATAATTTCAAAATAGAATAGGCAAGCCTTTGAGATAAAGAATTAAAGGTAAAAAGGGCTGAATACTTCTGTAGAGCTCCAGGACTGCAAAGTTGCTGCGTGGGCAATTTAACTATGTTCCATACTGAACCGTTGCTGTAAATGAGAATATCTATGGTTGCAGATTTTCCCAGAACAGTTATTGAGGAAAGATATTTTCCTGGTGCTTAAGAACTTAATTTTTCACAACCGAAAATGTGCATTCTTTTTTTATGATATTTGAACCATTGCTCCTAGATGATTGTGTTTCTGAGTGGTCACTGTTGTGGTCTTGTGCTCTTTATAGAACAGTAGTTCTCTCTCTTCTCCATGCAATTCCATTAGTTCTGCTGACACTCTGCAGTCATTGAGAAGAACAGCCTTCACACTTTGGAAATGGCATATATATGTTTTTTTTTTAATGAGAAACAATGAAGATTCATAACACACTGTCCATGTAATCCACATTTATTTCAGTGGAATCCAGGCAGGTTTGAAATAGATGGATGTAAACAGATCTCTGTCACTGAACCATTACAATAAATGTTTTCTCTCTCTTTAGCAGTGTTCCAGCCTTACCTTCTCCTTCTATGTAGAGTAGTTCATCAGAAGTGAAGGCTTCCTGTCTCTTCTATTGACTTTCATGCAGATTTCCCAAATTCAAGAACTTACAAGCAGCTGATTAGTAAATATATCATCCAACTCCTGGTCAAAATCCAGAGAAGACAGTGTGTGACTCATCAAATGTCTGGTATGTTTTAATAACAAAGATTTCTATCATCACTGAAACTGCAGGTAGACTTTTTCTCAGAGCTTAGCCTTATAATGGGGAATAACATACATCACAGCCATGGGAAGTCTGTGCTTTGTACTGATGTTTGGTCATGAGGAGGCCAGAAGTTTCTGTAAGATTGTCAAGGCTTGGGAGAAGTACCATTGATTGTAACCTGAAACACCTAAGAGAATGACATTGAAGGGAATCAGCAAATAACTTTCCTTTTTTAATGTACCTTTCACTTCCTGAGATTTGCAGTATAACAGATAAAGGTTTATATGGTTCTCAGAATTAAACAAAACTTAGCTCAGCTACTTTTTATCATATTTAACAAACAATGGTTGGATAGAAAGCCTTTAGAAGAATAAGGCTAATTGAGGTGGGATTATTATTTCTTCTGAAAAAAATGCTGATTAACCTGGTTTAACATCTTTATTTTATGCATTCAGAAATTCTACTGTTACCCTGTAGGGAAGGGGAGTGGGGAGATGGGGGTAGGGAACAGATTTGAATTTAAATATAATTCATGGTAATAGATTGGGGGCAAAACTTAATCAAGTCAATGCACTAGCTCTGGCTAAATAAATGACATTTTGTCCACAGGATAAGTTAGTTATGCACTGGACTTTAATAAAAAGACATACATATCCACTTTTCAATTTTGCCCATGGAACTTTTACACAGGAGTCAGCGCATAGCAGAGCTGCCAGATTCAAAAATAGAAGTGCCTTCATTACTCATTCATGCAAAGGGAATGAGGCAAAGTGTGGGTGAACATACAGTTGGACACGAAAATCCGTTAAGAGCACAGGGGAACAACAATGGCAGCATAGGGAGCCATAAGCCTGGTGTTGATTGGCATCTACCGTTAATTTGTATTCTACGTGTGATCCAGCTGATGAGGCACTGGGAAATAATGTATGTTTGTGAGGCAGTGCTCAGAATTGCTCTGCCACCATGCCAAAGACCTGGTGAATTGAGGAAGTGTGACAATTGCCAGCTTTTTGCTCAAATGCAGAATCTGACTTTGAGGGATCAGCTTCCCTCTGTCATAATGAAAAATAGAGACCCACAATGCGACATGGCAAGGAGCAGAGGGAATGCAAATGTACGACAGCTGGGAGAAGGAAGAAAACACATAAGAGTTTCTGTGTTGTAAGAGCTAAAATAAGGTAAAAATGCCAACACTATTCTGTCAGAGTAACATTGGAGAACATGCTAAAAGGGTAACAGAAATGTAAAAAACTTGTAGGTACTGAATTACTACTAAATTCTGCACAGAAAGCAGATTCTTGTCTACCCCTTAAAAAAAACACTCTTTGTTCTTTTCAGGATCCATTAATGGAAAAAAAAATCAATGGACTATTAAAATACTTCAAAGATGTATTTCAGACAAGTTCTGTAGAGGTATTCTTACTGATTGGCAATGCATATGTCTGTCTGGCAATGACAAGAGCCTTTTGGAGAAGAACTTTCTAAATATTAGAATAAATATGAAAATGTACTTCTCTATAAATGTCTAGAGTACAATCAAAAACCTGCTAGAAAGGTTATTTTATTGAAAAAAATTAAAAATTGCTGAATCTACCCTCTCTTTTGGCTTTCTCAGAGCACAGGTGCAGAGGCAGGAGGATTTCATGCCTGCTGAAAATACTGCATGACAGAGCTGCTTTGGAGCACAGATTCTTGGAAGGCTGAGTTACCAAAGGCTTTAATGGACAGAGCCTGCAGCCTAAAGCAGCTGTGTGTGCTCCTTCATTATAACAACACATAGAACAGCAGACATTTGCCAGATGCATTTATGCTTTTGCTTACTGCCACTTCTCAGCTACTGGTAAAGTCTGAAAGAAATCTCTATTCCTTTGCAAGGTGCATCCAACATCAATTATTTTGTTTTAAGTGTCAACTACTCATTACAGAGTGTGAGCTAAACAGGAAGTACTGAGGCTATGCTTAGGCATTTTACTATTTAGTGAGATTTGTGGCATTAAACACATATGTTGCTGAGTATCACCAAGGATAAAATGTATCCAGAAGGGGAGTCAGGACTGGGAACACGGGTTTATCACTGACTCACTTCATGGTCATGTGTATATCACTCACAGGTTTGATCCTGATCCCAACCATATTTTGCAATAATAATCATAACTTGTAATAATATAAATCAAGAAGACACATCATTCAGTGTAATAAACTAATAATAATAAATAATAAAAATAATAAATAATACTAATAAAAATCTGATTCTTAGGTAATTCAGAATTGTTATGCATCTCATCAGTGATATTATAATAATGTCATTTGCTCTCTGCACAATGAATATATGTCAAGAACATATATGCCTTTGAATCTGTACAGTGCTGAGTGTTATTACAATGATATGACTAAAACAGTGACAGCACCTTTACCCAACATCTTTACCTCAACCAAATGAAGGTTAAGGTACAGTTAATGGTAGTACACAGTGCGCATGTGCTGAAATGCAGACAAAAGAATATACAACCTCTCTATGCACAAAAAAATATATCTGTTTTGCTTGCATAGAGAGGTGGTTTAGTTAAAACTGACTGAGTTTTATTGCTCTATTTGAATAACAATCCCTATCCTACCTGCATAGCAAAACAGCATCACTTTTTCCTAGGCATCTAATGAAAACAATCTGGCTTTATTGAAGCAAATTTCCAAACCCTCACTGGGCTTGTTACTTACACCAACTCCCAGCAGCAATCCCCTACCACTTCAGATCAGAAGTAAACACTCGTATCAAATGTAGCAAATAGCAAAATAGGACCCTCAGAAATATTTGCTCTCTTCATAATACCCTTCCAGAGCTACCTAGCTGGTCACATTATCACTACAGTTTTAATTAAAGCAATGACATAAATTAGATTTCCACAATGCTTAACACTGGGAAGTGTCTAAATATAGATTTTCTTGTGAGATTTGTATCTTAATTTTCTTCTGAACCTTGAAATGTATTCAGACATGCATGGATTCCCAAGGAATTTGAAGAGAATAGAGTACAGAAAGCACCAGTGCCTTGCCCCCAACCTGAAAGCTGGTTGCCTCTGCCACTCTAAATTGTCACTACACGTCAAGAAGAAATCTTTGTACATTCCTTGCTTCTGTAGCTTACTATATTGGCTTGAAAGAAGGGTGGGGTCATGCAATATCTGCAACAGTATACGTAACTGCTGTCCTGCACCTATTCTTCACCCTGCCACGTAAACCTGTTCAGATGATATCCAATGTCAAGTGGAGTCTAGTACAAAAAACAGTCCCTCTCCTGCTGTTAATGGCAGCCTCATTGGCAGCTACTTCAAAAGATCCGAAAAATCTCTTATATGTTTTAATTTGCAATGAAGAAGAACTAAAAAAGACATGAATAGATGTGTAAGGGCCTAAAAAGTGAATAAGTGGTGCTACTTGGAATACTGAGAGCAACATGATCAATGAGGCTGAAGAGCCCTATATTTGCAATTGATCCATCTTCTCAGCTGCCTTCTTTCAGTACAAGTAGTGCAATTTCCATGCTCTGTGAGTCTAAGCATGGCAGCACAGGATGACAGCACACAGAAGCTCAACTTAGTCTTTTGAAAATAGAAAAAGAGTTGGAAACTAACTTTTGCATGACTATAGTGTCATACTAATTCACTGAATTAGCAACAAGAAAACTGTAATCTGATTAAAGAATAATCAAATTGAACAAAAGGATCCAGCTATCTAAGGAATCACAGTAGGCAGAGAAGGAATAGTAATTTAAAGAGTATGAAACATATTGCATTGTTTACTTCTAAGACCCAAAGAGGAGGGTTAGGCCACAGTCTCCAGTGTGAAACCACCAAGGTACCTCAATGATACTCTCTCCTGAAGGCCATTCAGACTGAAGGGATTAAATCTAATTAGATAAAGGATTTATTATGGGATACAAGAGGAAGGAAATTTGGGGATTTTATGATATGTTATTAGGTATACAGGGGAAGGAACAAAGGTGGGAAAATTGTGGGATTGAGGTGGACTAACAATGAGCAAGCGTGGGGAAAAATAGAGAGAAAATGAGACACAAGGGAATGGCTGAGTGAAAACAGTCAACAGTCCTGCACCTGATTGCCATGATTTCTCCTGTATTCCTACATCCTATTTGTAATCATATTTTGTGAAATTGTGCTCTCTATTCTCAATAGATATTTGAGTGTTAGTGAATTGTAGATTAGACTAGCTGGCGAGTAGGATAAGAACTAGTGATGTGAGAAGCTACAAGCCTAGGGGCCCTGGAAGTCAGGAAGCCAGCAACTGGGGGAGACTGGTGTATGTGGGTAAGCTACTACCAAGACATAATGCGCAAGAATCCCACTGGAAATACCAAGCAGGATGAGACCACCATCTGCAAAAAAAAAACAAAGACTGGATATGGGGTCTCAGGTCCTGATATGGGCCTGCTCCAAATCCACATGGATTGTTCAATAACCGTAAATAATGAATTTATGCTATAAACTGTGTCTATGATGTACTGAAGGATAGCTTAAATTAAATGCCTACAGAGGTAATGTATTCAGTACATGTTGGAGAAGGAGGGGAGAAAAAATAATATAATTGAGAACAAGAGGCAGTTTAATAAAGGACATTTACCAATGTGACCTCATAATGGAAAGGACTTCACAAGTTTGTAAAAGTGTCTATTACTGTCCAGCACTCAGAACAGATTCTACTTAACTAATGAGATAAACTATATAAACACCTTTGAACATATGTAAGTAATGAGTATTATGAAACAGCATAGTTTCTTTTAAAGCCCCTGAATAACTCCATCAGTGTGTTCTTAGAAGAGGATTCACCTTAGTAACTTATCCTTTGTAAAGAGTTGGTCTAAAGGGGATGTATATATCTCCCCTTATTTTACATTATGTATGTGTGAATATGTAATTACATATAAATTTAATAAATAGTAACTGAAAATGTATAAACTGCTCTTGAAGCTGGCAGCCGGGTAGCCAGAGCATGCCTCTGTGACCAAATGACTCAGAATGACAGTAAGAGCTGACAAGCCCAGCCCTGTAGCCTTACTGCCCCACAGTAGGTATTTCTTCAGAGAAATATTGTGTGGCAATTGTGTGCTGGAAATCTCTCAGGCACGTGACAATGTAAGGCCTGTTTTACCGTTTTTTGAGTAAAATATAGGTTACACAGCTTGGGAAAATGTCAGTTGTACCTATGCTTGGCATGCAATGATGCAAAAGCATGTGATGCTTATGTCCTTTTTTGTATCTAGGCTATAAATCTGTCACAGTACTGCAACACTGCTAAAATCTTCTTTCCATACCAGATTAATAAAAACAGAAGTTCGTGCTCGCTGTTTATAAATCCAGTACAAACATGTCAGTTGCTCTAGCAGTCAATATCTACTGAAAAATAATTATGATAGTTAAATAAGCAGACCAATGTTATCTGAAAACAGTATGGTGGTTTGGTCAAATGACTCACTGAACCATCAGTATCTGAAGATTCCTTCACACTAAAATTAGATCATGCACTTCATGATCTGACCTGGGAGTGAAGATTAGAATCCACTCACTCAAACTTCCTAATCTGTCTTGTTTGTGTGCATCATCAGAGTCTTTGTTAGAAAGCTGTTGTTTGCAGATGGTTGCACTTCCAGAGCAGAAAGAGCAAGACCTGAATATAATGACATCTAATTTCCCAACCACTTCTGTAGACCTAGATTTAGCATTTCAGCAGAACAGATTTGTATCAACTAAAGCTAAATAAACAAAATTCTCAAATTAATAGCATAAAAATAAATGCTGTGACTCTGTTTACTTATTTTGGAATAAATTGTTTTATGATTATGCCAAAATTTTGTGTCTAATGCACCAGTTTTTCCTCAGTTTAGTCTGAAACACACCATAGCCTGCACATCAGATTTTACTTGGCACATGCACTTGCATTCTTAAATGATTTGAAGATAGATGTATGCCAGTAGCAACACCTAAAATACTAAGAAATTTCCATATCAGGCATCTTCAATCACTCTTGAGTAAAATATACTACCAAAAAAATAAAAAATAAAAATTCAGCAATGATTTAATGGAAGACAATCCATACAGGGATGGATGAACATTATGTGAATTTGGTGTATTTCTATTGAATGAGATCCTAAAATGCGTAGTCTTCCTCTCCTGAAATACTGGACATTTAGATGTGAGTTATAATGAACTAATGCATAGAAAGTATTTCATGTTAAGCAAATAACATATTCAAAGGATAGTTCAGCAAAAAGCTGTGTAATATTGATAGGCAACATTAGGAGAATCTAGTTGCCAATAGAAATGCGTTCACCAGCAATAACTGAATACGGTCAAGTAAAGGTCTCTGAAAATAATTATTATGTAGCAAGGCAGAAAACCAAAGCATCAACTAAGCTGAAGGCAACAGTTTCAGCAATTTACAATTTTTAAACTTTTTCACTGACCCCAGTGATGTTGCCTGATACTTACCAGACTGGGTAAATTACACATGCAAACATTTCCCAAAGTGGCCTGGGACTGCTACAGTTCTAACTGGTAAGTATCATTCTTTCTTGTTTACTTTCAGAGTCGCTGCAGTAAGTACTTAACAGGCAGAGAAGCCAGCACCCCTGGAAACTGGATTCATGTAGGCTTCATAGTCACAAAGAAATGAAAGTTATCCATTCTATAGTCTTAATTGAATAGATCATTATATTTTATAATGCTTTTACATAGGTGACCATTAAAGACCTGAACCTAATTCATACTTACTCTGTTTTTAGTAGCATTATTTTGTTAATGATTTGTTTTTAAAATACCTCTAAAGCTAATATATACTTTGTCTATATGGACAAAGAATGTAACCTGCCATTCTGAGCTGCTTTCAGCTATATATTCTCTTCATCAGCTATTCAGAAACCTGAGATAACTTGCACATGCATTTTTTAAAACAGTTTTTTAAAAGGATTATTTTTTTTTTTTCCTCTTAATCTGTTACTCAGTAATGAGGTCTACTTCTCAGCTAGAATTCACCTACTGGCAGAGTGTACCTCATATTTGTATGTTCCAGTATTTGCACTGTAAATATATATACTACAGTAGCCTGGTAGGAACTCACTGGAGGCAACCCAGCTGAGAATTAAGATCAACATACTATTTCTGTCCAATTTGCTCTAGCAGAGAAGTACTTGATAAACACAAAGTTACATTATAATTTCATTTGTGTTTTTCCTGCTTGCACACTCTCCACTTCAGGCCACAGCCTGAGATGTTTTTCAACTACTCAGTGCTTCTTGAATTAATATATTAATTTGGGGAAGAGGAATAAACAGCAAAGTAAAAGAAACTTGATCCTGTTACAAAAGGTTAACCAAACCCTCCAATATTTCTAACTGACTATTAAACCAGGAATTATTTTAAAATGATTAAATTACATTGTTTCACTTGGAAAAGAATTTTAAAGTGACCAGCATTGCAATCTGCTGATTTCACATAATTCTGACAGTATAACACATTCATGGTCATTGTATTTTCAAGTGTGACTTCTCTGGTGAAACAGACTTTGGCAATGGAAATTCTGCTTGAGACTTGCTGGAAGCTTGTTGGTAGACCCAGCCCAGGCTCATTGTTAGAGTTTCTCATTCTGATGGTTAGTTTTGTTTCTGTGCAAAATCATGTTTTCTGCATTGTTCTGGTCACAAAGGTAAAACATAATTGAATCCACTTCAGCCAGACCAATTTTATTTCTGCAAGATATTATTGGACTACTTTTTAAAAGATGGCAGTACTGCAAACTGTGACTAAGCATTCACCATGATATTAATTAACTTATAAACTTTCTCAGATTTTGTGTGTTTCTGAAATATTTCATATATTTCAAAAGAACTTTCTCTGTTGCTGAACAACTCTTTATTTAGTGAACAATAACGAATACTAGGGAATTGTAAGATAGTCGAGCTTTATATCAATAATCACAATGTACAATACATAATTTTTACTTCAAAACTTTTTCCTTAAACCACCTCATATTCTTGTATAGAAAACTTAGATTTGAAAATTTTATGCTTATATTTTGTGATATTTTGAACTATTCTGCTTCCTTTACTTTTCTCTTGTCGGTTTCAAAACAATAGGATTGACATAACTATTAAGAAGCTGATAATTCTGGAGTCACAGCTTCCATTGAGAATCATCACTTAAGTTGGATCTTCTGATACTTAATTCAGTAATACCCTCAGCAATTCAGCTGCCCAAAGCAAATGTGATAATTACTGTGAACAAAACCTAAAACCTTGAGTTTTGTAAGGTACCTTTTAGGTAAAACCAGTTTCTGCTCTCCTGTAGAAACCATCTGCTGCTCCCTCTACACTCAAAAGAGTGGTTATTTATACTTGAAGAGCTGTGTGATATTTTTGAAATATGCTGAGATTACTTGTTTTGTTATGTTTAATTTCAAGTGAGAGCATTCAAAACCAACATACACACCTCTAATTGCTACTATGCTGCAGACACTGGGATAGAGAAATCCACCTACATAGAGCTGGTATGGAATTATATTTAAAGACAGACACTACTCTTGTCCAATTATGCCACAGACTTGTCAACCTAATTTTTTTAGGAGAGTGCTACATTTACATCCACATTCTACAGAATTTTGTAGAGTATTCTGAACAGCACTTGGTAATAGTTATATTGTGTTTAAATATTATTAGTAAATGCAATGTTGTGCTAAATCAACATTAAGAAGACAAATGATATCAATCTCCCTGACAGTTTGACTTCTAAATATATTTTACCGTTACTTCTGAAGTCATCAATGGGATTCAACATTCATCTAAGATTAGATACAAAACAGTTAAGATGAATTATCTTATGGAAAGTCCGAACACTCTCCATTCACTATGGACAAAGTCTAGATAAATAGTTTGGACAAGACACCTGGAGAGGGATTTACCTCATCCAAAAACGGATATCAGAAAGCTAGGTGATTAAACTACTCACTTTTGGGTTGCTTTTAAGATGATATTGAGTTTTTATTTCAGAATCATAAAATCATTAAGGCTGGAGAAGACCACTAAGATCATTTGGTCCAACCATCAATGCATCTCCACCATGTTCACTAAACCATGTCCCTCAGTGCCACATTTTTTAACAATTAATAAAACTTCTACTTCCTCATTAACTAGCAAAACAACGTTCTTCTGAAGCCCACAAATGAATTTGGCAATATAAATGCAACTAAAAAAGTACCCCCAAAATGGTAAAAGTCATACTCAAATTGCTGAAGAAAAGTATTATTCAACAAAAGAAAAAGTCAGTTTTGGAGGCTTTTCTCCTCTTGACATGAGATTAAACCACAGAAAATAGAAATTAAAGAAAGAAAAAGAGGAATCTCTACAGAAATGGGGACTACCTGCTTAGAAATAAAGTACTCATATAGTTAAGCTTATTTGGACAAGAATCTTATGTTGTGGCTTCAGAAGTGTCCAATATGAGGGAAGAAAAGATGCTATAGATAACCATGTGACAGAACTGAAATGACAGTCTACTAAAATGCAACAGTGCAACAGTGCCGTAAAAAAACAATAACAAATTCAAAATTACAAAAGGTTATGTTTCACAGCAGGAGTTTGCAGACATCAGTAGAATATGAACTGCATGTTCAAGAGGCAATGATATTACTTCTTGTTCAGCAGAATTCTTTGGAAGGGTAATAGGCAACATTGCCTTGCATGACTATAACTTCACACAAACAAACAGAACAGACACTAATTTCAAGTTGTATAGGGGTATATAACCCTAAATATTTCTAGAACTAGTGGTAATAACATTGCTATAAGAAAAACACATTTGGAAGAAAAGAAATAATTAAGCTGCAGATTTACTATGGCCAGAAGAAAATACTTATCCTCACTAAAACAGAATATGATCTAAATTGAACATTACACATTTCACCTAACTTCACCTAAATAATTCTGATAAAATATTCTGATACAGGGAAGAAGGCTTTAGCTTTTACGGTATGAGCATGAAAAGTTTTTTGGAATTTACACTGAAGCTAGATGTAAGTAAACCCTGCTAGGATTTAAAATGAGTAAATGATCTTGAATATAAAGTTAACAAAAAAGAAGACATTTATAATAAAATAAGCATATCTAAGAGACACTGTAGCGTAAATATACCAAGGTTACCCCCTAGACCATAACCCTAGAGAGGTTTTCCCTACCTTAAGTCTAAGGGTATGAAAAGAGATTTATTAGGCCAGTGTACAGAGGATGTATACCATATTCTGCAATAATCGGTAAATTGTTGGTCAGTATATGGGTCAGTATACAAAAAAAAAAAAACAAACAGATTTCTGCATAGACTGAAAGGAACAGAATAAATGTGTCAGAAAGAACTATGCTATTCTCTGCAAGGAGAAAAATTCTGTAAAGTAAATTCCATGCAAAATATTATTGTATGCCTGAGGGATCAACAGAGAGAGTAACTTTAAAAATATGTCCCACATTTGTGCACAATAAGTGTTTGTTGTGACAGCTACCAAGAGAGGTCACTTGGTATGTGTTTGTGATATAATTGGTAAGATTGAGTTCACCTTACTTTATAAGTCAGATTCTGCCCAGAAAACCTTCAGGTTAGGTGTCTATTTTAGGATCAACTGGATAGATTTTTCATATCTATTTATTATAAGGTTTAAAGGCTTGATTCACTACCCCTAAAAAAGTCATCTGTTACCATCTGAGATGAGCTAGGCTCTCTAACATAGTTGCACAGGCAATTACGTATGTCACAGGACATACTGGAAAGTGGTGTCTTCTAGAGACACATAGCTTTCAACAACATCAGATAGTTATCTAGTGTATAGGAAATTAGATAAAGGCTCAATTGTCTCCAACAGTATTGAACACATCTCACATTTAAGCTTCTACTTGAAAACACCTACATATTGTAATCCAGCTGTGAATTTCACTCAAGGTGTTTTCAACATAAAAATCTAAATCTCTGCTAGAAGTCTAGGATTCTGTTGTAGACAGTGTAGATGCAGTCAACACAGTCAGATCTTGATTCTTTTTCCTGAACAGATATGTAGTGCCTCTTCAGATGTCTGAGGGTGTATCTAAGATGATTGTGTCAAAGCTAGAAGATATGACACAGAACTAACATGAGACTCATACCTTTCTGGAAAAGGAGTTGAAAGACAGAAATGATATTCCACAGAGTGGAAAACGTCATAAAGCAGATGTCTTCTGGCAGCTAAATATGAAATTTGTTCATATAATAGAAATTTGGTTTTCAATTTTCTCAAAAAAAGAGTACAAAAATTTAGACTTAGACTATAGGTGGTTCAATCTGACTTTAAAATCATCTTGTCTAACAGAATGTACTAATAACCAGAGCTTCTGAAGATGAAACCTTTAAGAAGATATGTAGAACTACTTTCTGGTACTAGAAAATATTTCCATCTTTTATTATGAATTTGCAGAGGATCTCTTAGTAGTAGGCACTAACAGAAAAGCTGTTAAGAGGGAAGTGTGTGACTGGTTAGAAACTAAGAAATCCAAAGGAAAGGTCAGAAACATTCTGAACTAAAATAACATGAGCAGAGATACTGACAAATGTAATCCTAAAATGAAGTCAAATTAAAGAACCTTCTGAGTGTTTCTGACTGCACCCAAAGGTAAAACAATTCCTTTAATTCCCATAAAATCAATTAAAAATGCCTTACTCTAGTGAATATATATTTCTACTGAACACTTATTTATTAGACTAAAATAGTCAATTGAATATACATTATCTTTCCATCAAAATCTTTTATTGTTAATTTTGTTAGTACATATTGTGAAATTTTCATTTCAAGACATGCCAATTAATAATGTAGATGTACAGAATTTAAGTACTGGATTACATATATATATGTAAGATCCAGTAGGTCTGAATGACTGTAAGAAGCAGTTGATATGCTGGGTGTGATGCTGCCATGCAGAGGGACCTCAGCAAGCAGGAACAACTTGACAAAGATCTCATGAAATTCAACTAAGACTACCCAATCCAGCACTTGGAATTCAAGAAACCACGCAACAGTATTGCTTGCAAACTGAGCAGCTGGGAAGGCCAACTCTGCAGAATAGGAACTAGTAGAATTTGCATCAGTATGCATTCTTGCAGTAATGAAGGCTAATGAAGTCAGTTTTGAATCTTAAAATTGTTTGAGTTGGAAGAGACACTTGAAGGTCATGTAAGTCCAACCCCCTGTGTGAGAAGTAGATTGTGTTTTTGCAGTGGAAATTTCCACTATTTCTTTATGTAGCATGGGTAAGTTGCCAAACAGAGTAAAGTTGAGACTGGGGTATTCTGACCTAGGTAAAGATGGCATGGGCACTAGGGAAAGGTAATTAGATTGGGTAGGGGAAATCCTGGTACAGGACAGGACTAGTGAATAATTATGGAAGGTGATGCCCTCCTACTGTTGTAAAAGGTACAGAACATTCCTGAATATGGGGAGGATTGGTAACGTAATTGGTAATGTAGCAATTGCGTCAGAAGATTGTGAGCCTGAGATGCTCAGCCAATGAGTGCCAGAACAGGTTTAGCTGCGTTGGACCCAGGGTATATAATGGAATGTATTTTACTGACAAGTTGCACAACTTCTCCCTTGTCAGTAGGGGGTGTGCACCCATTATTGAAATGAATAAAATGCTGCTATCACTGAGATCTTTGCCTAACCTGAAATTCTTGACTTAGAGCATTTCTAACACCTGCAACGGACAGGGACACTACAGCTAAAGCAAGTTGCTCAGAGCCCTGTCCTCCTTGAATGTCTCCCAGGATGGGGCATCCACCACCTCTCTGGGCAACTGTTCCATTGTTTTACTACCCTTGTAGTAAAATAGTTATTTTCTTATATCCAACCTAAATCTCCCCTCCTTTAGTTTGAAACCATTTCCCCTTGTCCTGTCACAACAGAAATTGCTGAAGAGTCTGTTCCCTTCCTTCTTATAGCCTCCCCTTTAGATAGTGAAAAGACACTCAAGTCTCCGTGATCTTCTCTTCTTCAAGCTGCACAGCCCCAGCTCTCTCAGCCTGTCCTTGTAAGATAGGTGTTCCATCCCTTGGATCATTTTTGTGGACGTGCTCCAACAGGTCCACATGTCTCCTGTAATAAGGTACAGGACCTTACTCAAAGAGAAGTCTAAATTACCCTAAAATTCAGCCTAAATTATGATATGACTCTGTGATTATTTAGCGTAATCATTTTTCTTATGGTGAATTCAGAGCTAGCAGATCTTAACATCCCAGTTTCCACTGATATCTGAGATGTCAGCATGCCTTAAATCAATACTAGATTTTGTCCCTCCTCTGTTTTTATTTACTGCTTCTCATTACAGGTTTTCTATCCTCTTCAGAATTATCTTCTAGCATGTAATTGAATGCCAACATAAGGCACAAAAACTTATAGTAACCCCTAAAATTCATTTACATAATGAATTCCCACTGATGAAATTAAACTGAGGAGTGGCAGAAAAGAGTAGAGCTAAAGAGCACTTGAGTGTGTGGCATGGTGAATAAGGTATTCATCTGGGCCTTAGAAATGTTTATCCAATATTTTAAAAAGAGTCATGGGAAAAGGTAGTGAAACTCTCATGTAACCACTGAATTGAATAGCCATAGCTGCATTTTTGCACTTCCTGCCACATGAATCATAAATTCACTGCTGCATGATAGCACAACTCCAACAGGAAAATCCTCCCTTCACCTTTAGCTCTGCCTGCACTTTCCCACATCTGTTATAGATGAACGATTAGTGCTCAGGTCAGTCTCTTGGAACAAGTGGTTTGGATTTCTTCAGGTCGAAGAATCAATTAAAAACAGGTTCTTCCTCTTCTGAGTGACTAACACAGTAATTGACTAATATAGGAAGCAGACTTACGATGATCTTTTCAGAGACTGTTTACTAAAGGAGCACAGTGCTTTTATAAAATGTGTAGATCAAACCTTGCAGGGATCTTAGAAGAATACATCACTCCTGATTTCAGTTAATCTTAGGCATCTAGGACACTTGGCATTGCAGAGATGCATTACTCCAGGTAGGGAGAAACTATGAAGCAAAGTGGAGACATGGAGTTTGGGGTTAAACCAGTATCAGTCATCCATCAGGTGGTACTTTCTGGGCATGAACACTTCAGTTCCATTTAAGACTTGTACTTCTTAGTTATAAAATCAGATCTTCACCACCAGAATTGATGTATAAAAAAGACATCTTTTCTGTCAGAAATATATTGACATCTAAGAAAACGTAATGTGCTTTTTAATGGTGTGTGTATCACTACCTACCAATGAATCGAAAAAAGAACAACTTGTCTCTCTGTCATGTGTACTCTGAGCTAGTTACAGAGGATCCATGGGAACAAAGAGACTTTTGATTATTCTTCTCTGTGTGTTTCCAGTTGAAGTTGCTGTTAACGTAACGTTGCTGCTGTTTGTGCCCACTGTTTCTTGAACCATTTGCTAAGATCACTTTCTCTCCTAGTACACTACACTTCTTACATAAAACTTGCATTTTATTTGTGCAGCCTCAGCCACAGAGCTCTCCAATTTTTGCTGTGCTGAATTAAGCTGTAAAGCCAAAATTCACCTAATACCAGGTACCTAATTGAGTTAGGTTTTCAGTTGTTCTGGACTTCCTTTGTTGCTGATGGAGAGAAAGTGAACTACTCAGCACTAAAAATAGGTAAGTTGGTCCTCAGCCAACTTTTTTCAAATGATGTCAAGGCTGATTTTATGCCATTCAGTGTGTTATACTTCTTTACAGAACCACTTGCATTTTGATTCAGGAATCAGTCAGATGTAAATAGCCCAAAGGAGGTTCACTTCAAGTGGCATCAGCATTGTGTGACATGTCTCCTCTCCAAGCAAAGACCAACTCCAAACAGCTTTTGCAGCTACTCTGGAACACTTACTCATACACGGGTTATCAGAATGAAGTTCACCGATATAGAGTTCCCTCATCCCCAAATTACTTTTTAATATCAAATCCTAAGTCAGTTTTTTCTTTCAAATACAAAAAAAAAAAAAGAAAAGACAAATAAAACAAGCTGATGACAAATATTCAGCAAAAAAATAAATGAGTTATTTCTATGACAGAATGATAAGTACTATCTCTACATAGAAGAACTATTCAGATTGCTGTTTACTTTTTCTTTCTTGTATTGGAAATAAGCTACTAAAACTTTACCTATTTTTACTAGTGTGCCAAAGCATGATGTCAGAGTGAAAAAAGGAGAGGCAAAGGCCAGAGTTCGAGTGTATTAATCTTCTGTGGTTACGTACATGGTGTATTTTCAAGGTTTGATAAATTCACAGAATTGTCCTCAGATCTCTCCAAATTTATTATAGTTATTTCATAGTCTACAAGCAATTCCTTCATGTGATGGTGCTTCTGTTAACCCTGTAATCTGTCCTCACTCTGTGAGCCTTGTCTTACCCTTCCAGTGCTTCAGTGGGGTAGCTTTTGCTCTCAATTATTAATCTGAGAAATGCTTTCCTTCCTAACAGTGTGAAATCCTGCTGTGGTTTGTGTGATGTGTGTCTGCACAGTGTGCAGAGCAGCAGTGATGTGTTCAATGGAATAACATTTTTTTTTTTTTTAATAAAATTATGTAGCTGTTGAGCCAGTCGTGCTTCTGTTCTTTGAAGAATGTGTCAGGTAGTAGCAGTGGCCCCTTGTTATTCCATAGTGCTAACAGACCTTTTATCTAACAGTACTGGGCGCAAAACAGGAGTGCAAACAACCAACACATCATTATTTGGACTTGCTAGGTAAAACTAGTGAGTACATAGCCTGTAGACTTGCTGTAACTGAAAGAAGTCCTTTTAGAGAAAGTGTTTACCAGGGTAAAGATGGGAAAACCTTAGCTTCACCAATTTCAGGAATGTTAAAGAAAATTCCTGACCGCCTACCTGTTACATATTGGTAGATTAGATACTCTTTGTTCAGGTCTTTTCTCAAGATTTGGGGGCTGATGAGATAGTTCTGAGGAATTTTCTGAGATTATATCAAATCCGCCTGTTTGCTAGCCCCAGCCATTTCGGACCTGCCGCCTACTATTCAGAATAGAGCATTTTGTGCCTGAAGTGAAGTGAAAGATTTTTGGCTTTCACTGTGGAATCACACAATCAGTTCTAGTGACTAAGAAAACTTTAACTTTCATCATCCAGGGGCAAGAACAACATAGAGTCATTCTGGTGAGACCACACTGGGTATACAATGTTGTATTACTTCACAGGATTCCTCAGCTCTGAGTGGATCTATCTTTGTCCCTTCCATCACAGAGAAATCCAAATCTTATTTTCGAGGAAAGAACTAATCATTTTCTGTATATAGACCTTTAAAATTCCTTTTTTTCTTATTCCCATGGAAGAGGATACTTTACATAAATGTAGGATTACATGTTTGTTTGTTTGGTTGGTTTTTATTCATCAGTTCCTCAGTGATAGTTCTAGATACAGAAATGAAGAGAATAGCACTCACAGGAAGCAATTTCTTTAGTTCACGTATTTACAAAATTCTATCCCACCCAATTTATTCTTGACTTATATGTTTGTAAGGGCTGAAAATTGACAATCTATAAATAAATCTGACTTTTTGAGATATTCTTTCCTGTTCATTTTGATCATTTTATTAATTACTGTCAATGCTCTCTCTCAGATCATTCAACATTTATTTGAAATGCAAATAGGTGAAGAAATGAAAACTTTAACAAGTTTTAATAGCTTTTTTTCTTCAGACAACTATCTGAATACACAGAATTGTAAAAATCAACAAACAGATGGCAGAACAGCTTTTTGCATGTGATTGTTATACTTTCCCTTTGTTGTAACCCACCTCCCAGAGGAAACAGTGACAAAGGGCAATTAACTAATTTCACATAAAAGCACTATCACACTATTTGTTGATGAGGTTTTAAATACGGTTTTATTTGAGAGGGAGCACTAGGGAACTATTCTGCTTCATTTTTATATTTACAGAAATAAATTCAAAGGCTTTGACAAAATTCTTGTACTTCTGCTGAGTCTTGCAGCTAGCTTTGCCATTCTAGCCATAGCATACAGCTTCTCACAACAGAGTGAACTGAACAAGGCCAAATCAAATCTTTCCACTGTGAATGATCCAAAATGCTCATGACTGGTAACTGCGCCACTTATCTGGACCCCTTGCTGGTGAACTTCTCCAGTCTCCTCTTTTATTCTGGTAGTCATACATGTAAATCTACCAGGAGATATTTTTGAAACACCACAGTGAACAGTATGTTACTGACTCTCAGTTCAAACCATCTCTCACATCATACTCTAGCAGCAGTGCTTCCCATCTGCCTCCATGCCTACAGGAGATCAGCTTCTGAACAGAGACTCGGCTGGATGAGAATAAATCTGAATAAGACAGAAGCAAGGTTAGCAGGAAATGGGTGATATTTTGAAGAACTAGCCAAAGCCATGACAAGTTCCTCAACTGAGGGCTCTGTTTTCTGACCGTCACAAGAGCTCAGAGCCTCAGGGTTAGCTGCTGTCCTCCAAGGTATGAAATCTGTCAAAAATAAATTCTCTCATCCACAATGAGCCAGCAGGCTGTTCCTATGAACATCCTCTCAGATGCTGACTTGGCAATAGCCTTGTACATGTTCATGGCTCCCAGGCTGCACTGTTGTAATATTCTGCATTGGCAGTGCCAGTGATAGCCTTCAATGGGCAGCTGATCAAAACTCATCGCTTGCTTGCTAAGCAAAATAAGTTCATTTCGGCACATCATCCCAGGGCTGTGAGCAGTATGCTGGCTCTTCTGTGAATGCTAAATCATATTTCTTGTTCTAATCCTAATCTTCAAAGCCCTAAATTGGCTACATCCAGGTTACTTTGGGGATAATAATTTCTTACTGTGATAAAGGCCTTGCTGAAAGGATCCACTCCCCAGGGGTGGAGGAGCTATCAGCTGTGCAGGCAATTATGTTGACAGAAGGAGCTTTGGAACACTCTTCCATTTGATGGAAACAATCATGAATCTCACCCCTCTTCAGTGTAAACTGCAGAAATCTCTTCAGTATGAAACAAATTATTGTGAATAAACAAAAACATCCTCTGTATACACCCAGTTCTAGGAAAGACAAGGGTGTAACTACAAGCATATAATATCAAGGAGTGATTTAACACAGTATTTTTTTGTAAAAGCTTGTGAAAATCTAGCTGTGGGTCAGCCTAAACAGCAACTTTATAGAATTCAAGGTCAGTACCTCAAACAGGATAAAACATTGGTAGAAAAACAGCATAAACAGATTAGATGATCTATGCAAAGATTTTCATCTCAGTGTGAAAAGTACTCTGTCCCATTGCAATTGTTTTAATGATTCAGCTTCTCAAACTTCATGTTTTGCATTTCTTAAAAAAAATAAAATAAAATAAAATAAAATAAAATAAAATAAAATAAAATAAAATAAAATAAAATAAAATAAAATAAAATAAAATAAAAAGAACAACAACACTCAAATAATCCTTGGTTTGTTTTTAACAAAGATATGTCACATTTCAGCCCACAGCCACTCAATTAAAGGACAAACATGCATTTTCTGGGCTTAATTCAACAAATAAACCTAAAATAGTTTGGTTTTTTCATGTGTGATTAATTGGGCTAGAAAATTAACAAACCTGCTTGGAAATCATATAGCACTTTCAGGCATACAACTAGTGACATAGACAGGGCAAGCATCTGTATTACATTAATTTGAACTGAACTGATATATCCTTACAGTCATGCTAAGGCTGTTCTGTGTGCCTGGCAGTATTTTTTTCTTCTAGTGGTAAGATGGGTTCATGAAATGAGACAAATGCTTTCTTTTGAAGTAGAAGAGGCAATGAGAACATAGTTGGTATACTGTCTGATGAAGACCAATATGACAGTCGGAAAACAAGCCTGAAAACAAAAGTACAAATCCTTAGTAGGTAAAATTTGGCATAGTTAAAGTCATTACCACAACTATAACTTTCAAGCAAGAATGAGCCCTTTCAACTTGAACAGAAAGCAAATCATATTGGGTCACACACGAATTAAAATCTAGTTGCCCTTTACCTCCTAACCCTTTTCTTTTTTATCATGTTCAGTGATCTGCCATCTAGTTTGCTGACTTCTCACATACAGTTGTATTCCAACATTTGAAAGATTCATGATGCACAAGAAAGAAAGAAAAACAGCAGCTTTCTGAGATACAAGAGGGTTCAGAAAATCCTTGGTGCTGTGGAGTTTGTGTGTGTCAACTGGGTAGAATCCAGTATTATAAGGATTTTGATTGCTTCCTTACACATATAATAGTAACAAGTCCTTGTCAAGGTTAAGAGTTTTCAAGTGCCTGAGAAAATTCAGGACCAAGGAAATGAAAAGGTTTTGGTTTGGTTTGGTTTTGATGTATGCCAGTGACCATTTAAAAAAAAAATCCCCTACAGGATATCACAAATTAATAAATGAAGACTGAATTTTAAATTAACAGCGATTCCACTTACCACTGGAAATAATTTTCAGATTCTAAAGAGATGTATTTCTCTATTCTTTCTGCAGCTCCCTATGAAACAATTTTTTTCACCCACAGGCTGCTTTCATTTTGAAGTACAAGGATATGATACTATGGGAACTCGCTCTCTATATGTATTGGATTATAGGAAGAGATGAAAATTTCCCTGTAGTTTATCAAAGAATTTTAGGAGACAGTAGTTGTTGTCATTGTCCACAGAGCCTGCCAATTGCCCTGGCATGAAGTTACAATTAATGATGTATCGCTGGGTTACATAAAGGATGTCAAACATATGGACCATTACTGCAGCCAAAAGATACGAGCAGCTTGCTGAATGTATCACATAATATGCTATATATTTTTTCTGATATATCAGAGAGTCTTTGCTAGTAAGAAAAAATATTGAATTGCAATTACATTTCTAGTTTTGCTGTAGGGCACTCAATTCTGAATTGTAGAACAGTTGTGAATGTTCATGGCTTTAGAGATGAAGATGAGTAATATTTTTCATCTTTCTTTCTGTCTGTCCATGTGTCATTTTCTGTCCATGAATCCATTTTCAGTTGGCCAAGTTTTCCCAACAGGGTATTTAAAACTATCATTAGTAAGATGTGAGTGTCCTTCGAGACAGTGCAGGTTTACAAGTACAGAGGCTTAGTTTTAATCACTGATAATAAAAGGAATGACCTAGTGAGTGGATAAATGAAGGACCATTTTAAAAGTACATGCCTTCTCTAAGAAAAGCAAGCAGAATCTTATTAGCATGCAAGTTAAATTCACTTCATTTCACACTTTGAAAGGACATGGGAAAAATTCAATTTAACATTTTCTAATGTAAAATCATACCACAATATGTGCATATGTGTTTTATAGCCTATAAATAACCGATTTGAAAATGGAATATTCTCTTCCCAGATAATTGAATCTCATAAGAGTCACAGCATAACCTTCTCCATAAACACAAGTTGAAATAGCATCAGCAGTGCTACTACCAGTAACACAACAGCCTGCTTGTATCAGCTCCGAGGGACTATGAGCATGCCCACATGGAGGATGATCTGCCCTAAAAGAGAGCACCCCATTCTGCATCTGGTTAACATCTCACGGCACAGTGCTATGGAATAAGAAAACCAAGGCTGCGGGTTCTCCAACCTGAGTCAGGTAAGAAGGTGGTAAATACAGAAGTTTGTTGATTAATGCTTGCAATAGGAAGGGGTCATGGTTTCTCTGTTCTTTTTCTGGTACACCGTAAGAGTGGCAGAATACTGCAGTATACTGTCTGTGTTAATCACCTCTGCACAACATACAGAAAATCTGAAATAATTAATTTAGTGGTAGATCAGATTCAATTATCAACCAAAATGAAGTCTAAAGAACATCTATGATTCCACAGATCAACTGCGGCACATCCCTGGTCTGCAAATCCAGTACCATCAATTCTGTCAGTCCTAAAGAAACTCCTCTGAGAGACAAGAGAGGAAATAAAAAGTAAAGATGCTAATTTTCCCACTAACTTGATTGAATGATTTCCCCTGGCTATGAGATTTAGTTTATGAAGGCACAGCTGTTCTTCATTTCATTCACAAACTACTAGTTGCTGCTGATTTAGGGCCAAATTCAAAGAGTAATCTAGTGAACCAAAGCAAGCTTATTAAAGGTCTATTCCACCTTGTAAGTTTAAGTGTTTTCAATGTTTCAGTGTTGCCTCAGTGATCCAATACTCTTTCAGCTTTACACCTATTTATAGGCACATAATGTGACTTTACTTAAGCTAATCACCTCATTTCACTTTAAAGTCAGTGGCTGAAAAGACCAGCCTTCAGAGGGTGATTCTTGTGTTGTTTCTCAGGATGACATGAAATGTTTCCTGTCTACACATTTCTCTCCATTTTCTGCAGAATAAGCTTAGACAAAAAAACTTTAGACATACAAAACTAGATGGGACATACCTCCAGTTGTTCACCACTGCTGGAATGAACCCAGTCAGCTCAAAGCTAAGCTCAGCCTCGTTGACTTAACTGGAGACACTACAGCTACATAGCAAAATAGGCGCAGGTGAGGTATCACCGATAGATGTATCACACATACCACATGCAGAAATATTGAAAAGAAAGAAGTCCAAAAAAAAAAAAAAAAAAGAAGAAGAAGCTAATAGGAAAAGAAAAAAAAAAGCAAGAAAGTATGATAATGAAGTAACACAAAATAAACTTCCCAACAAGCCAGAAGTGTCTTCTTTTTCAGTTACAGAAAACTTCTTATGTGGAGGTGCTGTTTAGCAGTCCCATTTCTCCTGAAATTACAAAAATTCTTGTTGTTCTATACGCAATTTAATCAATTTACCTTTTATAGAAAGCATTACCTGGTTTCTTTTTCTTACTACAGCAACACAGTAGAGTTTTAATACTGACAGATTCAGCCATTTAAAGATGTCAGGAGGAATCAATTGTCCTAAAAGCAGGAACAGCAGACATCTTTAATCTCTACACTGGTTTGGAAGATATTTCTATCAACAGGGAGATATTCATTATAAATTAAAAACATTGTAGCTATTATAACTATTCTGAACTGTGCCCTCTGCCATGCATTTTCACAACAGTGACCATTTCTTATCTTCCTACATAAGCTTGCTACAACTCAATAACAGCATGAGATTTTCAGTAATCCAAACCCAAGAGATTTGCAATGCTACCTCTGTCAGAAAGTCCCAGGAAAGATTGAATCAGTAGGAATGTCTATATGCAATATTAGTAAATAATAATGAAAAAAAAACACCAACAGTAAGATTCCTCAGTAATGATCGTAATCTTCAAGTGCACTTGCAATAGTCCAGTGTCTGGTAAAAGATATGTCTCCATTAGCTTGGATTGCACTGTGTGCTTGTATTAGCCACATACTGCCTGTGGGATTGTGGTAAACATGACTCAGGTCAAATTTTATTTTTTTTCAGTAGGGAGGGATGGCATGCATGTATTTGCAAGTGAGGTAAGGAGAACAGTGACTATAAAGAGCAAAGTGCTTAGGAATGTGTAACTTCATGTATATGAGAAGTCCCATTTAGAAGGAATTAAGCCCATGCTTCAGTGATTTGCTGAATTAGGGCCACAGGACTGGAAAAACTTGTAAAAATTGCTTATCTCATCAACTGCATGGTTTTAGTCCTCTTCTCTGTATTACTGTACTCTCAAATGTTCTGTCCAATTCAGTCCCTGATCCAAATACATGTTTTCTAACATGATTTGCTTAGAAAATATCATGACATTTTACATGAAAGTTCAGTGATAGCTGAAGACCACAGAACTTAACAACTAAATAAAGGATATAGCAGCTAACTTGTAGGAGCTAGGGAAAGTCTGTTTTGTTACAAGAACCAGAAAATCACTCTCCCCAAAGCCTACAAACTGAGAGGCTTTGGGCATACTTTTGTTGCTCCTTACAGTGAACAGTGCAGCCATCCTCATAAATGTTTCTTACCTATACAGACAAATGGCACAGGGTCCATCTATTACACAGTAAAGGTAACAACAGGGATAACAGAAAACTTCTGAACTGATCAAAAATCAGCCTGTTCATATGAAATGATCTATGCTCAAGGTGAACAGTACATAAAGAAGCTCATCCGAGTAATAAAACTGGTTTTAGGGAAAAAAAAGAATAAACCATGCATACTTGTAGAAGAAACATAGATTTTATTTAGGAAACATATCCTTGGAATTTTTTTTTTTTTTTACTTAATCAAACAATTATTAACCTAATTACAGATGAGGCACCTGAGAAAAATGCACACTGCCAGGAGAAAATTGTCTTACTTAACTTACATACTTAGCCATGATCTGTGATTGTTCTTTCTACTGGTTATAAGGTAGATCAAGGGTGGCTTATTGGACCCCAACAGAACATTTTTTAAATGCCCAAACTGGGAGATATTTATTATGCTAACTATGACTAGGTAAAGGAGTACAGACTTTTCATAGCATCAACAATAAGGCAAAACAGGACTGAGAGGAAAAAAAAGAAACTTATCACATATTTGGCTCTTGATTAAGGCTGCATTCCATATCACTAATTGTATTTCATAGAATAATGATGTTCCGTATAACCATGGATAGTGAGTTACATATAATTTGGTTGCCAACGATGTTCTTCATAACTGCTAATCTGAAAATGCCCTTCACCTTTTTCTCTTTTTACAACGGTTCAAAGGTCCAAGCCAGTTTCTGTGCTGTTAGTACTCAGCTTCAGAGTAAATAATCTCAAACATTAAAACAACAACAAAAAACAAAACAAACCAAGAGTCTCACCATAGATTTTTCAGCACTAAGGTCCCTGATCTGGAGTAAATAAATATATAAATGAGGACAAGTCACTGGCATCTTGTATCTGTATCACCTATATCAAATTGCGCTGAAGCCACTGGGGTCTGTGTGAGTTTACGGTTCCTTTCACATTTTGGAAATGAAGTTTTAATAGACTCCCCTTAATAATACTCTTAAGTTCAGGGTTTTCTTATGGGTAATGCGATCATTAGACTGAGTTACAGTGTTGACTGAATTTCCACAGTCATTAAAATGACAAAATGTTTTATTAAAACGAGATATGTATTGTTGGGAGCTGAGTCATAAAATCAACTGGAGACAAATGGAGCTCTACAACTTTTTATCTAAATATCTTTTGTCTGCTAACTATAGCAAAACTAACATTTGTTTTCTTTTAAATTCACAATGAGTGAACAACACACAAATCATAATTTCACATATTTTACTTATATCTGCAGATGACAGTGGGAATTTACATTTTTTGCCATGTACAGAGTATTGCAAAATCTTTATAAATTTGTTATGAACAAGAGAACCTATCTGCCATGGTAAAGCTGATAAGCCTTGAACCGCATGACTATGTGTTGAAAGATCTTGCAATAATCCTTTATTTTCTAAGCATAATGCATTATAAATAGAAAACTAATGATATTTTTTCTTGCTTAGGATTATACAGAAAATACTTGCAAGTTCTCCTGGTCACTGAGAAAAAAAAATATATGAGTCAGGAAATGTGATACTTCTTGTGATCTACAAAAAATTAAATATTAATATTTTGAGTAAATATGTCTTCTCTTCCTTTTCCTCCTGCAAAATACATGCTTTGTATTCTAAAAGTCTGCAGTTATTAATGCTATGTGTATAGCTGAAATGATTTAAGTTTGATATCAGTCCATGTTTGGATCTAATTTATTTGTTCTTCCAGTGAAAGGTAGAATGTAAATAGTTTTAAGGAGAATAGATCAATTAAATATTTTACTTTATGCTCCCCACTTTTTTATGTCAGATATTGTTTTATGTATCAGAAAGTGGCAAGCGTAAAAAGTTACATATATATTTTTTGTTTCTGTATGTGCATATAGTATAATAGATACGTCCACACAATCTGTGTGACTTTCATCAAGGAACCTGGCCAGGAATTCAGACTGTGCATCCTGTCCCTAAAATTCAAAGCCTGAAGCAAACGATTTACTCAGGCATAAATAATATTCCTTAACAAGAAAACTGTTTGGTTTTAGGTGGGAGCACAGCAGAAAGACAGTGCGCATGTGATGTGGGTCTTTGTTAGTCATGTAGCACAGCAAGTGAGCTAACACAACAGTACATCTACACTGAGCCAACTTTCTCTCACCTCCTTTTGCACTCTTGGAAATGAGGTTTGCCCACAACCATGCATTTCCCAGTACAAAGGACAGCGTGCTTCTAGCCTTTGTTAGTGAATCCCCACAGCATGCCAGGTTCTGCTTGCTGTTGCTGCAGCTCTTACTGTGAAGAATAAAAGCTATAGATGTCAATATACAAACTCAAGAAATATAGAAGCAAAACTAGGCAAGCAAAAATTAAAGCTAAAATACACAGCACCTTAGAAGGAATAAAACATGACCAGTATCTCTGAAAATTAGAGGATGAGGCACCATAGAATACCAAAACACCCAAGTATCAACTTTGGACAGAGAGCTAAGGCCTAATCGTGCAATGCATTTCAGAGTCAATGATTTCCATTGGAAGAAATAATAAATACAGAGAGGACAGTAAGACTGTCCCAAGGTGTAAGAATATAATTGTGGAAGTAAAGGATACTACTGCTGTCAGCACAGTGATATATAGAATGAAGATTTTTATTTGGAGAAGGAATTTGTTTTATTCATTTGAAGGTGTTCATTTCTTTCTGATAAAACAAAGAACACCTGTCATGATTGTTTCTCATGAGAGGTCCCATTGTTGAAATATTGGATGTATCATTAAAGTTAATTTGGACTGCCAAATCGAAAGAAGTTGTTTTTTTTTTGATGTTGTTTTTTTTTGTTTGTTTTGTTTGTTTGTTTGTCTGTTTGGTTTTTTTTTTTCTGAACCGGTGAAGCAATATTGATATTTTTACATCAAAAAGATTATTTTAAAAGAGACAAACAAATTATATAAAACCTCAAACAAAAGCTTTGTTTTACCTTTGGCATTCCTTAAACCTCTGTTTAACATTTCCTTTTAAAATTTAGGTCAACTTTTAGATTATCAGTGCTTTTCTGGAGAAAAAATATTCCCCATGAAAGTTCCTAAGGAACGATGTAAAGAGAAGATAACACCAGGATTGGATGAAAGGAGAACTGCTGTGCTGAGGGGTAAGTATTAGCTCTTACCTCAAAGCCAGAGCTCTTTGGAGGAGTTAATAGTGAGGCTGCTGAGGGAGATTTGGTTGATAGAGTCTTTTTGAATTTCAAGAAATCATTAGCAAGTCTGCTACACCAAAGGGTCTTAAAGAAACCAAGCAAACATGGGACAAAAGTGTGGGTTGAAAGGGGTAAATAATTGATTAAAAGACAGGAAAAAGAGATCAGGCATTAATATTGTGTCCTTGTGGAGGGAGGACAGTGCTGGGTACCTACAAGATCTGTGCTGCAACCTCTGGGCTACTTAGTCTGGAAAAGAGGGTCGAAAATAATTTACACAAGTTAATCAATTTGAAAAGACAATGAACAAATTATGTGAAGAAATTGCAAAGAACCTTTAGAATTTGAGTGACTAGCAATAAAATGGCAGGTGAAAATAAATAGATTTGAAGTACAGGTAAATGTAAAGTGATGTACTCTGACTTCACTTGTAAAATACCGGGATCTGAACTGTCATCACTGCTGCTGAGGAAGACCGCAGGGACCTAAGGATCAGTCTTGTAAACACCGCTACTGTTAAATAGTGTCATCTATGACCTTAGTACAAACAGGAGGAGAATGTGCAATCTGGAGATTATACAAAAGACCCATTCTGTGGAGAGTGACTGCAGTATCATATAGGAAGAACTGGTCATCCTGAGAAATAAAGGAATCTGATCAGGACCTAGTGACTGAAAGCAAAAATCTCTGCCATGAAATGGTCCTCAAAAGGGGAAAAACTGATTACAGAGAAATTAAGCTTGGCAAATGTAATACCTAAACATCAAGGGATTAAATCCTGAGAGAGTATTTCAAGTGAGATAGTGGTTAAAAAAAACATCCACCTAGTTTTGCTCTGCAGTTTGATCAGTTAATAAACAAGACCTATTTTAAAATGATAATCCTGTGAAGTAACTACCAAAGGAATATGGTTAAGATTAATTTCCAAAGTTGTCCTTTCACTTCTTTTGTAAAAGTACAAGCTGAAAGTCAGCTTTACAAAAGACAGGAAAATTCCCAGGTGTTTGTGCTTGCACTGGAGATATAAACTGGAGACATGAGCCAAGCATATAAAGGCCAATCCAGTAATTCTGATTTCTTGCTAAGCCTCACTGAAGCAGAGGCATAACTTAGAGAGACCCATTCAAAGAGATATACCTGCCCTCATGGTCCCATTAAAGGGAAAGCTGCAGGTATTTGCATCTCCCACTGCGTATATTTATATATCTCCCACTTCAGTGGTACCTCCTGGTATAACTGTCTGTACCAACTGTGCTGAGGCTGGGAGCAGGTAAGGGCTTCTCCACTTTTGTGCCATTCAGAGCCATCTCGAATTCTGCTGCCCTATGAGAACAGTGCTATGTGCTAGTGCAGTTTGAGCCTTATCAGAGATTCTCTGCTCTGGGACAGTACTAAATTCATGGAGCTACATGGCTTTTTCACCTCTTCTGGCTTGAGTTTGGCTAGCTTGGGTCTCTGCTTATTCCTGTACACAGATTCACCTTCTTTAACTTACTTTACTGTGTGTCAAGGAGAGGTCACTGTCATCAGTTCATATTGGGAGAGCTGAGGCTATAGGAGACAAAAAAAGGTCACAAGTCTTACGATCTAAAAGAAATTAAAAACAGGTTTTCTGAATTTCCAGGGTGATATTCCGACTTCTCAGCCTTGTTTTAAGGCCCTCTATCATCCTGAACTTCTAAAACTTTGCAATATTTTTTCTGTGGAAGTTCATTTGTTCTACTGTGATTCCTCTGTTATCCCAGTTCCAGCCACCACACAGCATTTCTTCAAGGTAACAAGAGGCTCAGGAAAGGCAACATTTTGAATGAGTAGCTAACTTGAGACATTACAATCTTGTATCAGCTTTCTATCTGTCAGGTGCAATGTGAAAGGACAACGAAAGATAGAAAAGAGGGAATCAGGGAACTGCATTTTATGGAAATTAAATTATTATCCTGGCATCATTGCAAGTGTGACTGTAAAGGTTGTACACTGAAAGAGACACAAATGTTCTCCACTTTTCCTTTCATTTCAAAACAGTCCTGAGGAAGATAAACAGTGTTGGCATGATTCTCTCTTGGATGGACTCACACAAAATACATGACAGAAAACAAACATCTTTTAATATAGAAACACAGCAAGAAAACCTGAAGTAGCTAAAGATTAGCTGAGATGGTTCTTGTACTTCAATGAAACCAGACATTAAGTTCCCTTCTATACAAAAAATGCACTTGTCACAATAGCTGAAACTATAAAGAGCCCAAGAGTTTCATGTTTTCCTTGCACACAATACATTTGCAGTTAATAGAATGTTTTAAAAAAGAGTAAATTCATGGCAATTATGTTATGGGGTCCAAACTAGGAGAAAAGAAGAAGGGAAGGAAGGGTAGGAAAATAACAGGTCTTGATAGCAGGTTTGATCTTTTATTCATTTATTATTATTATTATTCATTTATTATTATTATTATTATTAATTATTATTTTGAATGGGATGGAACTTACAGAATTTCAGAAGAAGTAAAGATTTTTAGATATAGAGTATATGGATAGCCCAATCTGATCCATCTCTAGAAATGTGCTAGACGTTTAGTGGTACTTGGAAGGAATTAAAAAAAATTTATGAAGCCTCTTCCCTTAAAGTTTCTAAAAATAAGTAATTCATAATGTATCTTGAAGACGTAGCAGCTCCTAACACTCCATATTTCACTGTCAATTATCCATATTGCAGATAAAAGCAAATCACACTTTTTTTCATCTGTTTGATTCTAACTCATTAGGTGCTCCATGTACATAGGTTGTTCCAGAAGTAGTGTCTCCTATTCACTTCCATGGAAACCACAGCAGATGCAAAAACCACAGTAACACTGGTTGAGCAAATTCTCAGCTACAAAACTATTTTTCAATGTAGCCACCACCAGCAGTTACTCATTTTCATCAGCAATGAACAAAAGCCTTCATACTGCATTCATAGAACTGCATCAGTGGAGGTGACCCACTGTTCCACCCCTGCTATGATTGCTTCATTGTAAGGAAAATGTTGCCCACACAGTCCATCTTTCACTGACCTGAACAGATGAAAGTCAGAAGATGCTAAATCTGAACTATACAGTGGGTGTGGTAGGACAGCCTAGCCAGTACTGGCAATGCAGCCCATGGTCTTCAAACTGGTATGGTGATTGGCAGCATCATGTTGCAAGAGAAAGGTCTTCTTCCCTGGTCTGACTCTGGAAGTTCAAGCCTTTGGTTTATTCAGTGTTGCAGTGTAGCAGTCAGAGATGATGCTCTGTCCAGGCCCCATGAAATCAGGAAGAATCACCCCTTTCTTATCCCAAAAGACAGAGTGCATCACTTTACCTGATGAGGGCTGTGTCTTGAGTTATTTCAATAGGGAATTCATGTCACCATTCCATGGACTGATGTTTTAATTCTGGCTCTTAGTGGTGACCACACATCTTGCCACCCATAGCGATGCAATCCAAGAAACTGTCACCTTCAGTCTCATATTGGTTCAATTTGTCCTGACAAACTTACGTACAGTACTTTTTCTGTTCCTCTGTGAGCATTCATGGGACCCATATGGCCCAAATTTTGCAATATTCCAACACTGACACAATGGTTTCCATGTATTGAAGCCAATATTCATCTCTGTACAATTCCCTGTTAGTAATTCTTCTATTCAGGTGGATGAGCTGATTGAGATTCTCTTCATTTCATGATATGACAGCTGTGCATGGCTTTCTGGAATGTGCTTTGTATTTCACGTTGCTGTCAGCACTGCTGAAATGCGCCACCCACCAATTCACTGTGACCATATCCACTATTTGGTCTTCATAAATGTTCAGCAAGTGTCAATGAATTTCAATGGGCGCAACTTTTTCTGCATGGAGGAACTCAATTCCACACCTTTGTTTCATACACAGTTCAACATCAGGCGCCATTTTGTCAGACTGCCTCTCTGCTGCCATCTGTTGCATATTTTTCTAGTACTCTTCTTTACAAAAAATATATGTGATAATTGGGTTTTGGAACTCCCAAACAAACAAACGTTTTTGTGCCTCAAACTGCAGTTAGATGTGCTTTAACCAAACCAAGGATATCCAAATATGGATATTAATAAAATTAAACCAAACATACTGTATTTTGCTATGTTCATGAAGGTTTATTTGCAATCATTTTCCTCTTGAAGTGTGAAACATACAGCTTTGACGCCAAAATTTCTACATTCTGTTTTTTTTTTTTTTTCCCCTAATGCAAGGCACTGAGAAGCTAGCCTGTCATAAGGGAATAGGCAAGATTTTTCAAAATGTTTGCTATCCTGAGCAGCTCCAGGCTCTGCAGAAAGGCAGTCTGACAGGTCTCAGAAGCAACTGGGGATAGACTTCTTCTCCAGTGGCACACTTCCAAACCTTCTGGGGCTGTAAAACAGTGTGCTGCTAGATCCCTTATGGTACAGAGATGATAATATTGTCTTTCACAGACTGCAGAAAGAACTAAAGGGGGAAGGAGCGTGATTGACCTGGACAGCTAAAAGAAGAATCTCTTTTAAAAAATGTGCAGAAGATGGAAAAGAGGCAGTAGGAGAGAGATGAATGAGGAGCGAGGAGACGAATTTCCATGTTCTTTCACAGTCATGAGAGAACTGTGTGGGATCTACAGACTTTGAGAAAATATCAGAGACAACTTCTGCTCAGAGCATTAAAAGGGAAGAAGTAAATCTTTTCCAAAAGCCAGGACTGAAAGGAAGCTTTTGAAAGAGAAAACCATAGTGATTGTGCACATACTAATTTCTGAAGGCTGCTGGATCACTCCCTTTGCTGCTTGTAGACCAACAATGTGACATGCTTCTCTCAATCTCCTATTGCTCTCCTTCAGACAAGTGGTTCTTCCCATCTATTCTGGGAACTCACTGAACACTCTTGCTCATGCCAGGTTCTGTGAGTGCCCTTCAAACTCTCCTTCCTGTGAGAGAATCATACACTGCGTTTTTCAAGCCAAAGGCTTTTTGTCATACTATTTCCTTCTTTGTGATATATCTTCGATACTTCGATACTCATTTTCTTCTATATTCTCCAAGCTTCCCTAACTTTATGTGCTGTGTGCCTTTTACTTCTTTCCTGTTCCTATTTCTTCCTCCCACCCTCCCCGGGCTCTCCCATTCTCTGCTTCTCCAAGATTTTATTATAAGAAAAGCTTCATAATCTTTCTGCTACTTCTGCTGTTCCTCCCATCTCATCCTTATTGTTATCTTTTATTTTTCTCTGGGGCATATATTTTTCATGGTGCCAAGCTCATTTAGGATAATGGCAGAGATGTGATTGGAGGCTGTGTCATGCTGGAGGCTGTTTATGGATGCCTACAACTCACTCTGTTTGTAGGCAACGACAGACAAACAGAGAAATGTCATCACATGTAAGTCTCAAAAAAGAAAGCAGAAGGTATTGCAAAGAAGGAATGAGGTTGTTGACAGGGTAGGTGTCTCTTCAGCCATGCTTCAGGTTCCTCAGCGAATGCAGCTCTTTTCTTCTCTGAGTTCCACCTTCAGGAACCTTTCCTGATGGTCCTAAATCTATGACGCAAAGGTTACCACACCCCAAATGACTCCCTTTATGTTTTCTATTGCTGAGGCTATTTTCAATGTTTTGTTCATAGATTCATAGATTCATAGATGCATTAGGTTGGAAAGGACCTACAAGATCATCTAGTCCAACCATCCTCCTATCACCATCCCTACCCACTAAACTACTAAATCAAATCCCTTAGCACCTCATCTAAACGCTTCTTGAACAGCGCTAGGGATGGTGCCTCAACCACCTCCCTAGGCAGGCCGTTCCAGTGCCTGACCACTCTTTCAGAGAAAAAGTTTCTCCTCAAATCTAATCTAAATCTTCCTTGGCGCAACTTGTGGCCATTCCCTCTCGTCCTGTCACTAGTAATCTGGGAGAAGAGGCTGACCCCCTCCGCACCACAACCCCCCTTCAGGAAGTGGTAGAGTGCAATAAGGTCCCCTCTGAGCCTCCTTTTCTCCAGACTAAACAATTCTTGCCATGTATTGTAATGTTCTTGCCATGTATTCTGTATAAGGTATTAGTCACTATAGCAACCTTAACTGCAATTCGACCAAGAATATAAATGAGAAATGTGTACATTTACACATAGTTCTGTACACAATACCTTCCAGACATTCACAGGCAGAAGAATTACAGAAGATCAAAAAAGTGATCAAGCAAGAGCCCTTAATTTATTCAGAAAAGCAAATCACAACACAAATTGTTTGAACTCCGCAAAGCATCAGGCAAGATTTGCAGAGGTAACATTTCAAATTATTAGAATTGTCTGTTAGTGACATTTTCATAACAGTGACTCACAATAATGCACTCAAGGTGAAACAGCACAGTTCAGATTATATTTACCATTAACAGAAATAAAGGATTATAATTCTTCAAGGCAGATAAAAGTGTTTTAGCTACATTCAGAGAAACCCCAAAATATTAACCTGGGGAAAGAATCTCTGAGGTCTAGTGAATTCGACAAAGTAAAAAATATTGGCAGACAGTTCATAAATCCAAGAGGCTGCATTCTTAGCAAAATCTAATTTATACCACTGTAAATCAGTATGAATCCCTGAAAGTCAGTGCCAGAAAGTTATAGTGCATCTCCCACAGTGAGAAAAGCGGCAGCCCAGGTTGTGTGCTGTAAAGTGTAACAAAACCTGATGGCTTTGTCTGGGGCAAGAGTCTCCACCCTCTCATTACAAAATCATGACCCAGACCTATCAGCGGCAGCTTTCAGGGATACCTACCGCTGCTCATATATACCCAAGCTTCTGCCTGCCAAGGTGCAAGCCAAGGGGTAAGACTTACTTAGGTGAAGTGGGTGTGCCAACGCATCTCTGCAAGACACGAAGAGGGACATCAAGAGTTATTTGTGGCAACATGTACACCGAAGCACCAATTTGGGCTCTGCGTTAAGAAATTAATATTTAATCAATTTTTGAAATTATTTTTTCAAGCAAAAGTAATTCAAAGTACTGGTTGGATTGAGTCATTACAGTAGTTAAGCAAGAATTAATTCAGCTGTTAAACGGCAGATCAAAAATTAAGAGAATAGCTTTCAGGGACGTTACAGTTCATGGACTGGCAAAGTTTGCCTGCAGAGCAGTGGAGCTTTAGCCCAGATCTCTCTCTGTACTGAAGCGAGTTAAAATCAGTGGAATATTTTAGCATATTTTATGCACACAGGTGGGTTTTCTCATGCCTCACTCAAATGAGGAACCTAATTTTCCTCATCATTCCACAAAATCTAGTTGTACAAAATGATTCCTTCATAAGGGATACTACTCCAGAAGGAAAATGAATTAATATGGAATATTTTCATTATTTTCATGCTTTTGAAGCAAACCCAGCAGAATCATTACTCTGGAATATTTGTCTGCTTGAACTCCCTGTGTTATCTCAGTCCAATTTCCATATTTTGCACATTATATTGCAGGTTCTCCATAGTTCTGTCCTTGCAAGCACTTCAGTGCTATTACGCAAGCATCCTCAATGACACTCCAGTAAAAATAAGCAAGTGTTTAAGTGCTTTCAAGAATGGAGACCTGGTGAGCTTTTCATTCAAGAACAGCCAGATCTAGACATAAAGGAGTTGATTCCTTTTGAGTAGAAGAAATAAATGTCTAGTATCGTGCTACATTTTAGGTGAATAGGAATTAACTGACAGTGATACAATGAGGCATGCAGTTATAAACCATTATCAAGGGATGGGAAATATTTGCAGAATCACAGAATCACATCAATATTATTCCAATATGTGTGTTTTGGGACAGGAGACACAACTCATGTAAATCAACGTTGTTCCTTAAAAATCTATGAAGCCACATCAGTTTCTGTCAGCTGAAATTCTGGTTTCTGCACTGATGGCAAATCCAAATCAGGAAACAAAATATATCAAAATAGATGTTGATTTTTCTTAGAGTAAGAGCACTGGGGAAATAACACATTTAAAACTTGAGATATTTTCTTGTTATATACCCAAGAAATAAATTCTCCAGGAGTAAGTAGTCACAGCTTCAGTGATCTAAACAACATTGCCCTCCGTTTACAGAAGAGGAGGCAACATCACAATTTCATGAAGGCATTTATGGCTTCTTATCTGCATGTAGAGCTCATGCGAATAGCAATGAAGTCTACAGAAACTTTAGCTGTGTAATAATGAAAATGATTTAGGCAGGAAACACTAACATTTTCAGACACAGATTTCTATCACAGAAGAATCCTCAAGCACAACTCCTACTGCAGTATTCAGTAATTGTTTTTATGGAGGGCCTGGAAGATGGATGTGTAGAAACAAAATCAATCTCAGATCCTCAGGGTGGGTAAAAATCTGTCCTTAACTGCACACTGAATTTCAGACATTGAAAGCAGGCAGTGTATTTATAGGGTACAAATCATCTCCTGCTCTCCAGATGAGATCTCTGCCTTTGTTTTCTATGCCAGAAAAAGTGTAGATTGCAACATTCATATTGTTTAGTGCAGAGTTTGTAAGAAAATATCAATTTATTCTGTCCCTTGAAGTTGTGATGCCATCTTAAATGGAGGGACTGCAAACTTATGTACTGGGTATAACGCAGTTAATCTACCTTAGTTAATCTAACAGGGGTTAATCTACCTTCATGAAGCTGTCTCAGTATGTAAACAGATGAAACCTACTGGACTTCGCAGATGCAATATTTGCATATCTTTACATATAATGCAGACATCAAAATTGAACTTGAGGATCCTATAATAACTTGAGGAAAATACAAAAATTTACTATTTGTAGTAAATATCCTATGAATAAATTCATCTTCCTTCCATTCTCCTACTTCTTGTGCCTCCTGATCTGCCTTGCAATATCAATTCCATGTCAACTTCCTGAAAAAATAACAAAAAAGAAGTCCACAAAATGAATTCTGCTAAGGATGATGAAAACTGATAGAGGTGCAGGGATGTAAGTAACTTCTGACAGATAATAACATAGATCATCTTAATTTAATAATCAATAAAATCACCACTGAATACAGAAGGAATTTCTATTGTTCAGGAGCATTAACTATCTTTTCCTCGTCTAACAAGATTCAGGGAAAGCTTGTGCGGAAAAATGAAACAAATACATCTTATATTTTCAGAAACAAATGACGATTAAATACAATCGACCAGCTAATTATAGTGTTGCTTTGTCTGTTGTTTCTTTTCTATTATTATTTTTTACTTTTGAATTTAAACTATTCAGGAACAAATATAGAGAAAAAGAATCTATCTGAACGCCTTGGCTACCAAAACATTTCTTAACCCTTGCAGAATTCTCCTCTCTTTTAGGATTGATATTACAAAAAAAAAAAAAAAAAAAAAAAAAAAAAAAAACCCTATATATATATTCTCAGAAAGAACAGTGATGCCCTGGAAAGAGCTGCTCAGGGAGTTGGTGGAATCATCATCCCTGGCGGTGTTCAGGAAACATGGGTCACTTAGGAACATAGTTGGCATGGTGGTGATGGTAGGCTGGTGGTTGAACTAGAAATAGTGAGAAAAGCACTATGCATACATATATATGGATTCCCTTATAATGTTACGTATCTTGGATTTCTAGGAATTCCAGTTTCTCCTGAATCACACTTGGAAAAAATATCACTAAGGATCAATGTCCTAAAAGAACATTAATTTGAAAATAGCTGGGGAAAATAAAGCAAGCAACAACAACAAACAAGCAAGCAAATAAAAAAACAACGAATAACCACCATGCCCAGGAGGATAGATTGCAGATAGCCAGGTTATATAAAAATACATCAGAGACAAACAGATTGCATAAGAATAAATGAGCCAGAGGATGAACAAGATAAATCTGTGAGAACACACATTAAAAGGTAGTCTACAGAACAGATCTGTTAATGAAATTAAAGGGATACATTAATCTTGAATTTGGGGTCACATTATTTAAACATATGTATAATCAACACAATTGACCATAGCTCATAGCACATAATGTGAGTGAGCACATCAAACTGTAGCAAACCCCACTGAGCAGCGCAAAGGATGGTGACTTTTCACAATCAGGTACCCAGAATTGACACTGTGTTATCCTGTAGCATACCTCTGCACAAGTATTGCCTTGTTAGTGTGAAAAGGAACTGTGCCTTAGCATCTAATTCAAGGTTTTGTTAGTTACATTTGGTCTGGTTACATGCTTTTGATAGTTGATCTGTCAGAAATGTGACAGTTTGTACAGTTTATCTTTAGTGATGATGCATACTGTTGTAGTTACCATTTGGTAGAGTGATGGGGAAATACAAACTGTACCTCCATTTCCAGGATAGGGTCTTCATAGCCATTAGGGGGTGAAGAGATAAGAACATGTGAGCTGTGCTGAGCTGCACTCAGAGCTACGCTGTTATGCCTCTGAAGAAGGTTGGCTGGTGGCACCGCACTGGGAGGTCTCAGCATACCACTAGCACCTATAAAGAAAGGATTGCACTCTCCTGATAATAAACAGAATTCTCCTTAAAAAGCTGAGTCCTGTGATTAAAAGTGAAACATATGGAAGCCCCACCTACAGCCTGAATCTTATGGAGACCTATTCTAAGCAACAGCAAGAATATATTATCAATTACACATCCCTTACAAGTCTGAATAATTCTTAACATTAACGGAGGTCCTGTATGTACTCCGTGGTATGAACAAAGCCCACAATAATAAGAGATTCACTGATATTTATTTTTCTGTTTTAAGAACCTTATTCTTCAAAGAACTATCATTTTAATAGCCAGAAAAGGACAGACAGCTCCAGTTTTTATGGGTTTACCCATTACAATTCGACCGCTTACTGCTACAGAAGAAAATTTCTAAAGCAGAAACAGGCAGATAGATGCTGAACACCCACTGAATGCCAAAGGGAGTTTGGCTTTTTAGTTCCTCATGCCTTTGAAAATTTCCGCCAGTTTAGAGTATAACAATCAACCTGGTGCTGACGTTGTATTAAGAATTCTTGTTTTCATTGCACATCTTAAGCAAGTAATCTGTATCATAAAAGAGCACAACATTTTCTTATTTTGCAATAGACCTGATTTCAAATCCAATGGAATAAAGGGTAATGACTGACAAAGCCATCTGTGAACATCCAAAATGGAAAAGATACCAAAATTTCTTTCCTTTTGTTCTAGGGATTATATAACTCCTTCCCAAAATGAGCCTCATTTCTGATGTGCAAAGTACATCATTCCAGCCAAGACAAAGAATCTCACATCAGCACCAGTGATAGATGACTAGGCAGAGTCACTCATCCACTTACTTAACAAGACTGTGGCCATCTACCTAATATTAGCCATATAATTTCTGCAAGCTACCTATAGAAAGAATGAAGAAAATACTCTCAGGTGATCAGATACTGTCTGAGCTCTCTGTCTTTCTCAGCTAGGTGCCTAAAACTAGGTGAAAGGGGTCATGGTCTCGCTATTTTTCCATTAACCATAAAGACAGCCCCAGCTCTGTATTTAGAGACCTGGAGTAATATGAATACATCCGGTGCATATTAGGAACTAGAAACACATTTCTGTAGAGTACAACACATCAGAACAATTTCTGAAATTATTTTTACAGATAATGCATTTTTCAAGTAACTAATCTTGTAACTGATTCTAAGCAAAAAAAAAAAAAAAAAGATAAAATAAAATAAAATGATAGTAAATGATCAAGTACCAAGGCACTGGAAGAAAAAAATAAAAAAATAAAAGAGATGATTGTTTCACACATGCTTCACTGTGGTCTTTCCATATTGGCAGGAACTATTTCTAAAGCTCCAGCAAACCTAAATTGGCCATATTCTGTTACCTTTTAATGATCTTTTTTATAACTTCATTTAATTAAATGACCCACTTCAATCTCATGGTCTCAAAAAACCTTAGTTAGTGTATCAGTTCCATTGCAGGCACTAATTAATGTTTTCCACACTGCCATGAGAAAGTGTAGGGTGTTGTGAGGATCAAATGAATTTTGGTCACCTATCCATAATCTTCAAAGAATTTGTAATAGAAATATTCATGTTCCCATGAGGAAGAATGAATCATAGAAAAAAACCACTCAATTTCTAGTTACTTCTTTATTTTTTCCAGTTATAATAATGATCATAAATATAAATAAAATTCAAAATTACTCAGTTACCTAGTCCTTCAAAGATCTTTAAATTAATCTAATATTAATAATATTATTAATGTATAAATTGATTTAATATTATTAATATTAAATTTATAAGCATATTATTATATGTTTAGAATGGATGCTAGTGCAAGTCCCTGTTATGCTTTTCAGTCATTTCATACTATATTATGGAGGACTCAAAATGAAGAGATTTACACAATGTCAAGTAAACATGAGATGTATGCGCTGCAAATAATGGACGGCAACTAATTTAATCAGAAATCAGTCCATGTGAAAAATGACAGTAATACTAGCTTTTCACATTTTTCTTCCAGATCTACAATCTGGGAACTGCACTTTCTAAAAGAGAATAATGGGAGCTACCAGGGAAGGGGAAGGCAAATCTAGAAGTCGATTATTTCTATGGTAAGTTCAGTTCTTAGTACATAAGTCATGTGTACAGACTGGGTTACTGATGTTCTCAATGAAAAAAGGCCTGCCTTATGCATATTTTTGAGATGGAAAGGAATTCTAAGATAGAAGCTGGGAGAGGAAAGAGAATGCCAATTTACCAAGTAAACGGATTGTAAAGGATTAGGGAGAAAGGATAGATAATCACTGCCTACATCTCAATGTTTTTAGACTATCAGGAGAAAATGCTGTTCAATAAGGGAATGAGATGGTAAAGAATAAAAAATTCATTCAGTGAACCTCCCTTAGTTTGATACATAAAGAACAGAACGTGGTCTTGTCTTTCCATTTCTTCCAAATAAAAAATTCATGACTGGCTAAAGCAAGCAGAGAGACACTTAAGCCCATTGTTGATGAAGATCATTAATGTCTCTCTTCAGATGGGCATTTTGCCACCATTACTTAAGCCACAGTAAAGCTCTTGATCAAAACCCTGCCCTTGGATGATACCAACAAAGCCAATCACAGCCCAATGTCAGGCAACCCAATATTTGGGGAGGCAACTGAGGTTACACTGATGGGTTAATTCTAGCAATCTTTGTACTTGTTGGTCCCCATCTGGCTTGGGCAATGTGTAAGTAGAGAAATGAGAATATACGATAGTTCTCTAATCACTATATGCTATTGATGTGCCCCTTGGATTTTTTCCCATGGAGGGAGATATTAACTTGATAATGGGCTGCCGTTGGGAGAACATATTAAAATTCTTCTTTGCAGGTGCAAAATTCCAACAGTAGATTATTTTTATATAAGAATATAAATAGTTGTTAAGAGTAATGTTATGAGATATTTGATGCTATACTGCAACTGAAATGTTAATGGAACAGAAGTTTTAATTTTAAGACTTCTTTCTCAATCAAGATTCTAGTCTTGATATGCATGTAAGACACAGGACAAGATTCAGTCCACACTGAAGTCAGTAGAAAGGCTGATGTTTAGTTCAGATACCCCATTTACAAAGGCTTCTCTGGGTAACTGCAGTGTGCATTCATGTGTACTGTTATTTCACAGTAATTGCAGGAATTTCCATTGAAGGAAAATGGAATACAAGACTTTTTCATAGTGTTAGAATTCATACAAAGGGAAAAACATGTTTTGGTGTATCTACATAAACACATCCCATTTGTTTTGTTGTAACTCATCTATATAGCTGTAAGATGAGGTGGAAACTGGAATTAGAATCAGATCAATACATAAACGAAACAACACATAAGGAAACACCATTTGGAAATATTCAGTTTCCTATATCCTAACTCTATCAAACAGTTTGCTTAAATCAGATTCCCTCTCCAGTCAATAAAGAAATAACTAGCTGTGAAATCCAGCAAGCAACAAGTTTCCCTCTGCAGGCCTTCACAGACTACTGTGAGGGACTGATGTAAGATCATTGGAGTGTGAGTTGGTACAAATCAGGTGATTCAGGTTTGTAGGTGAAATTGATGTATTATCAAGAAAGATTTTGAGGTGTGGTAAAAGTTATTTCTGCAAGATTGATGCCTGTGGGCTTCTTAAGATTATTCAAATCCCAGATGATCTACTGAGACTGTCATCTTTTTCTTTCAATTTCTTTTTTTTTTCNGTTTACCTCATTTGACTCCAGTAGTTCTTTTAGTGCTTCTATCCTATCCAGCCATCTGTTCTGTCTCATAATTCCTCACCATTTCTCTCATGACCTGTACTCTCACTGTCCTCTTTCCTGTCTTCTGGCAATTTATTCCTCAATTTCTTTATGAGTTAGCCTTTGCAATCTTAGCAATGTCATGGTTTTACCTACATTTCCTACTATTACACTTACAATTCCCAGCTATCATCTACTTCTTCTCTCATGGTCATACTATAGCACTCTCAGAAATTCCTTTCCAACCAACTCTGTTTTCTCTACTTTAGTTTTAACCTTCTTCCGATCCTTATGAAACCATTATCTGTAAAAGCCCTGCACTCCAGCTGAATTTCATGAGGACATCATTTTCATCTACTCTGACCTGACACACAGTTCTTCTTAGAATACTGTATCCAGGTCTCCAACAATTGTCTCTCCACCTGATTACCAAAGTGACTTGTCATCCATTCTTCATATTACTGTGTGAGCTTTCTGTCCTTGATTTCTTTCTTTCTTCTCTCTATACTTTTCATCTGCGTGATCTCATAGGTAAATACAGAATCAATTATCATCTGTTTGCTAATGACTCACAGGTATACTAGTCTACTCTAGACTAATCTCCTTATGCCCAAACTGAAATCTCAGCCTGCCTCTCTGACATCTGTTGCATATGTGGCCAACAGCTCCAACTCTTCACGAATAAAATGGAAAGCTTGCCTTTTGCCTTAAACTAAACCCTTTTTCAGTAGCTCAAAGTCTGTCAAGTTTCTAATTTACATCTTCATCAATACAAAAAAAATCTTCAGATACAAGCAAGAGATTTTTAAGACTAAAAGTATGGCTTGTCAAGAGGAAACCATAGGAAGAGAGCTAGGATGAACCATGGTTCTGACTCATGCTTAAACAAATAATATAGGAGAGCCATAGTAGTTCACATCACAGCAGTTCACTAGATGCTAATAAAAGAACTTCCTTAATATGCTCAGCATGTGTTCATAATTAAATCTCTCTGCACAGCTATACATCATCCAGCACCATGGCACTCTTAGACAAGACAAGCTCAAGTGAAATAAATAGGAGTCAATGTCCAAGACACTCAGTAAATGTGAGTATGGAACCCTCCAGAAAGGTCAGACCAGTGACTCCTCACAATTAAACTTCTATTTTGCAATCCCAATAATAGCAGTATCTTTCCATATCTGACAAAAGTAGACTTGCCCTTCCCACATCCACGTGGACTGCTGCCAAAAAAAGATTGTTTCCTGAGCTATTCTTTGCCTCCCTCCACTGGTCTTCCTACTCCCTCCCATCCGAGAGGAATTACTACTTTGCACTCTGAAAGCTTCCTGACACTGTCACTTTCTCTTCACTGTCAGGATGCTGTCTTGCTTGTCTGTTTAGACCATAATGCTGGCTACTGCTTTTAACTTCCTCCCTAACACAGTTCGTACTTTGCAGGATCTCCTTACATGTAACTTGAAACAAACAAGCAAACAAAAAACCCATCTGTTTTCCTTGAACAGCTTCAAAAAAGTTTCCTTTTCTTCTGTTAACCCTTAAAAAACTCATGGTTTAGCAACTGTACCTAAACAAATGTCCTTGGTGTTGTCTCTTACAGTCTGAGTGCTAGTACCTACAAATCCTACCTTCCCTTGAAGGCAGAAATATCCCTCAGAAGTCTCATCTTCCTAACATCGATTATTAATGTCACCTAAAGGACAGATGAGCTCAGCATAGGTGCTTAACCAAGAAGCTGCTCTGCAGCCTGTCCCCAGGGAGCCAAGTAGTGCTTCAGGATACTCTAAAATAGACAGCATAGGAATCCCCCCAACACCTTGCCAACTGTTTCTCCTCACTTAAACAATCCAGAGGGAATGTAATGTAGTAGAGCAATTAATTTAGCCTTAGGAGCCCACTTGAACAAGAGTACAATAACATCCTCAATTGCTGACCAATGCTACCTTGGTATGTCCCAGCTGCCAGTCCATAATCAACTTTTTCCTACAAAAATTTCCTGTTCTCTCCAACGATTTCCAGCTTAGAAGACTTTTGATACTTACATTTATTGGTCTGTGCTGGTACAGTGTATAAAATAATGATGTAGCTGATGTAGAGGTAGTAATCATAATCGTCAATCTTACAATATAAATTTCTACTATGGACAGAATGTTATCACAAAAAGAAAGCAGAATCATATCTGAATCTCAGAAACAAAATTTTTAACCCTAGACAGTTTGTGACTGACATAGTATCTTTTTTACTCTTTACACTGTAATAAATTGGGGTTCAGAATATATGTATATACACAAGTTTTTCATTGTTCTAGCTTGAAAGATTCTATTAGGATGAGATCATAAAATGTTTCAAGTCTGAAAATAGATTACCAAAGGGAGAATGTGCTAAGTGACAGCATTCAGAATTCTACTCTCTGCTTTTGCTAGCAACTAAAGAGCATGTGTAACAAACAGAATAAAACCAAAAAACTTGCGACTGCTCACGTTCTGATGAAGTTTCTCCTGGAGTTGACCTGCTAGCCTTAGGTCAGTATTTCACTGAAGGTTCGTCTTAAAGACCTTTTTTCCAGCATATTATTTTGAATTTCATGCTTTCAGATTCTTAAACTTGAGATTTTACAGCAACCTTCTGGTGGAAAGCTGCTGCCTTCTGTCTCAGATGGTGAGAACTAAGTCTGGTTATGGGTTCCCCCAAGTATCCCTTTTTAATCAGTATATGATGTGTCCTCAGCTCTGTTCCAAATCAGTAGCTCTGCTTAGATATGCACGGATGTTCCTGCACCACGCAGAACGATGCTTCTTCTTCCCAGAAAGCAACAACAGAGAAAATCGAATTCAGAATTATTAACGTAACAAGCTGAAAAATGAAAAGGGGAAATCTAACATTTCAGACCTTTTTATATATGGCATAGGAAAGCAAAAGGACAAGCTCTCAATTAAAAATAAATCCCTGTCAAGTTCCCTTTAAATCACTCCGATTAGTACAAACAGTCTTGACATATACACTCCCCCATACTCTCTATAGGGAATAGAGAGAAATATTGCCTCTGTTCAAACTCATAAATTTGGGGATTTTATGGTACTACATTAGGTGCTTAAAATACAATAGAGAGATTACAGTCATTAGGTTAGATCAGCTGCTGTAATTACTGTGTTTAGGTAATGCAGGAGTCAGGGTGGTTGAGCTCTTCCACTGAGAGTGCAAAGCCTCGGATGCACAGCTATCGTTGAGCGCTGTGGGGTTTGGCAAAGCTACTGAGTCCCACAGGGGTTGGGAGAGTCATTGCAACTCTACCTGGGTCTTAAGGGAGCCTGAGGCAGTAGCCAGTGATCTGTACTGTCTCATTTATCAGGGTAAGGCACTAATGCAGGGGACAGGGGATAATGTGCTGAGGCCAAATTTTACATATATGGCTGACTGTTACAGGATGTGAGGAAGGAGAGAAGGGATTCTTTTGTAGCGACAGTGAGTATGGTGTAGTTATTTGGTTTTATCTATATGCTGTGATGGAAAAAAATTACTGCCTGTTTAACTCCACAAAGAAGGCACCAGGTCCCAAAAGCTCAGTAAAGCCCAGAAAATCCTCAGAAGAATGGCAAGCCTCAGGAAACAGTAAATCTAACAAGGATGAGCCAAGACCAAAAAGAACACGCTGTATCACACTGGAGCCTTTGCAGAGTATGCTGTGAGAAGGGCTACAGCAGCTCCTCAGCTTCAGCGTGTTTACTTAAACAGGGCAGTAAGAAACCATATAAGCCTTAGTTTGCAGCAAGACCCTGACCCATACATGGAAGGGGGTTTATGACTTTGTAACCGCTCCAGCTCAACAGACAGTATGACGAAACAAAAGTGAGAAGCACGACCTGCATTTGGACCAGCTGCAGCAGCAGTAGAAGAATCTCTGCAGAAATATAAGTCTGAGATTAGTGCAGGCCAGAAAGGAAGAATCCCAGCTTAAGGATATCTTTCTGGTTTGGATTTTTCCCTAGGGATCATTAGGACTTCCCTCTGATCGGAGGTAAATGAGAGGTGTATGTGGGGAGCAGCACTGACAGGGGAACAGTACAGCATCCTGGCTGTATGATGCTGGTACTAACACCTATCAGAATAGCATCACTGTCACGAACACCAGCGTGAGCCCAAAGAACTGTTAAAACACGAGTGGATGCGAAGGCCCTGTCCATGCCGTGAAAGTGCTCTGTTCCCACTTGGAGCTGATGGGAAGATCGGGAAGGCAAGAGGAGGTGCGGCAGAAGGGAGGAAGGGGCGGCCACGAGATGGCAGCAGTGCCACGTCTATTTCGGCAGCTCGCTGGGCCCGAAGGGCTTTCTTGACTGAGAACCGCAACGTTTATCCATAAATACAGGCTTATTACAAAGTCAGCCTACCTCGTTCAGGGCCCATTCACCTCCTTCTTGCATCTCACAATGAGGGAACAACTTTGCATATTTCACCACAAAAGAAAAACTCATCATAAGTAAATAATTACAACCTTGAAACTACCTTTCCAAAGGTATTTGCGGCTGTTTCCCTCCTGTGAGCCTCTGTATTTTAATTACAGAGACAGGTGAGCATGACTTATGCCATTAGCCCCAGTGTGTGCTGGTGGTGGCAATCTGTGTGACTCTGAATGGTTCACCATGAGGTTCGAGTGCCTTCCTGCACCTGTGGAACCAACATCACGGGTGCGGGGTGGTGCTGGAGAAGGCACTGTCCGATGCTGCCGCGCGCGGGGATGGGTCGGTTTGGAGGGTTTAATACTTTGAAAGGTTACTTAACGGCAGAAATTTCTCTTGGCCTCGGGAGCCGTTGGACATAGCGAGGTAACGGCAAAGCCGTGCTCCTCAAGGAGAGAGTTGAGCTGGCTCCTCACCTCCGAGGAAGTGCACCTCGCTCTGATGAGCAACTCGGACTTGAGTAGCCGGGCACGTTGGGACCCCGAAAGCCTCCGTCCGTCCAGTACGGGGAGTGAGTTCGAAGGGATCCCCACCCCAATGCACCCAAACCCCCACACCCGCCCGGGGCTGCCGGGAGAGATGTGGATGCGGCGGAAACCCCGGGCCCGGTGGGGCCGAGGGAGCTTCGTTCCCCGGATGCCCGAGACGGGCAGCAGCAGCCCCGAGGTGTCGCGGGTGGGCTGCGGGTTCGGCTGCTCATTGCTGGCCCCTTCCCCTCTCCGCGGGGAAGTGATGGTTGAGTCCGGCGGCGGCTCCTCGCGCGGCTGGCAGCCACTCCGCCGCGCTGCCTGCGCCGCGCTCTGCTCGATCCCTCCCTCTCCCCTCCTCCTCCTCCTCCTNGGGGTTCGGTGAGAGCGCGGGTGCGTGTGGAATAACCGCAGACATGACTGCGTGGAGGAAATTGGAGGCTCTGCTGGTTCTCTGCGCGGGGTTCCTCGCTGCGGCTCAGGGTAAGATCTGGGTTTCTTGCATTAGGGGATGGATTCGCGCAGGCTGTGCTCACGGCTTTCCCCCCTCAGCTCGGCTCGGCTCGGCTC